>JBAMHV010000024.1:2371854-2383283 GCA_037177535.1 Pseudomugil gertrudae
TATTAAACCTCATCACTCCACCTCATCTGCCTTCAGCCTGATTTGGGTCCAACCATCTCCATCCACAGTACAACCGTGACACTGTCCCATCTTTGTAATACTGGTATTAGGATTGTGGTACATTTTAATGTGCCGCGTGGGTTGTTTCAGTCATTAGAGCCCAGTTTAAGCCCAGCTCAGGAGAGTAGGAAAGCAGGAAAGTAGTGGAAAGGGTTAGGGGCCATGATGCCAGTTAAATTCACTTACCTGGTTGATGCTTGGAGAGCTCAGGCAGCGTCTCACAGCTTTGCCTTTGACTGCCAGTTGCTCCCTCACTGCCACCTCCTATAAACACACAAACAAACAACAAGAGTTGGAATTTCTGTAGTACTGGTAAATGTGCACAAACACCTGCTTGCTGGTTAAGCAGGAACATGTTTCCATTCTGACTCAAGCTGGCGCCTTTTAAAACAAAGTATTAATGAAAACAACGTTTTGTTATGACTTTAATGTATAAAGATTCATGTCATTCATCTTATTTATATCATCATCATGGTACCATCCTCCCTAACCTGTCTGAGTCGGTCCAGAGTGAGGATGTTCTCCACAGCCAGGACGCTGCGGAGGTATTTCTCTATGACTTCCTCGCTGCCAGCCGACTGGTCATCCTCGGCACTGGCAGCCAGCCGGGCCAGCATCTCCCTGTCCTCTGGACCGTGGATGTCCTGTGGAAACAGGGTGTGGAATAACAGACAGGGGACTTCCATCAATCCTGCTGGGAATTCCATCATCTATGCAGGACTCAGAGGAGGACCACAACCTTTTATTCAGGGGCTGACCTACTTCCTCACCTTACCAATATTATTAACATTATTAGTATTAACAGTATTACTATGTTTGTTTATTTATTATTGTGCTTATAATAAACCAAACTGTACTATGTTAACATGACATCATATTCTGTTATTAGTTAATATAGATAATAGATCAGTAGCCATAAACCTGAAGATAAACATTGTTTCTTGGTGAGTATTTAATGTATATCAATGACACCGTCATTAGCGGTCAGGATCTTAGTCAGGTATCTGCGGTTCTGATTGAGATGCTGTTCTAACACAGCGTTTCTGCAGAGTAGCAGGGAAAGTGCTCTCACAAACCAAGCTGCATGAGTTAAGATGCACAAGACTGGAATGGAAAGTGACAACACTTTACAGAAACACAAGGGCTAACACATATAACTAACTAACACATATAACATCCTCTCTAAGTACTGAGAACTTTGTAGCCAATACCTACAGTAACTAAGCAGATTACATTTTAATTAGAGTTGGTAAATTTTTTATGACTTGTCACTAAAAATAATCATTTTTACCATGCATTCAGAGGCAACTATGCTACAGTGAATCAATGAGTCAGCTTCCAGGAAATCCAACATGATGTGTAGCGTTCCCCAAGGCTCCATCTTAGGTCCAGTTCATTTTAATCTCCACATGCTCAGGAACATCAAACTAAAAGACTTCTGTAGTTATGATGATGACACCCTGCTTCACATGGCTGTATCTTCTGGTTGCATTTTAGATACTAGGACATGGATGGCAGAAAACTTCCTTCAGCTCAACCAGGATAAACAGAAGTTAGGTCATCGGTCCAGAAGCACGCTGAGAAACTGGTGGTAAAACTAAAATCACATTTATGGGATGAAGTAGAGTTGTCTATAATGTTAAGTTTATATTTCACATTACAAACGTAACCAAAACAGGGTTGTTTATCTTTAATTCCTCTCTCAAGCCAAAGCAGGAACACAGATTCATGCATTTATTACCTGTAGAATAAATCCCTCTAATGCTCTTCTTCTTTCTGCCCTTCCTAAAGACTATAACCCCACTGCAGCTGCTTGTCTGCTGACAAACACCAGAAACCAGTTTAAAGTCTCTGCAGTGGCTTCATATGTGCTTCAGAGTTGATTTGTTTTTTAAAATACTCTTAGTTTTTAAGGCATAAACGTGCAGCGCTTAAATATTCTGTTATTTTAGGTTTAGTTTATTGTTTTTATAAAGTCGTTTTCATGTTATCATTCATTTTCTGAATCTTAACACCTTTTATTTTTCCAGTGTCACAGCTTCCCATCCAAACATTACCGTAACCTTATGCCAATGAAGGGTCGCAGGTAGCTGGAGCCCATTCCAGCTATCGTAGCTTCCCGTTGCAGTTAACTGGATGGTTGGGAGGGCGCTTGTTGAGAGATCATTTTATGTGAGTTGGTGGTTGTGTGTGTATTGTTGATATGGAGAATTGATGAGTAATAATATTTTATCTTTCCTTTTAAACTTAAAGCTCTTTGCACTTTCCCCGACTGTTTTTTGGATGGATTTGGTACTTACACCTGGAATATTAGAAACGATTTCAAACGTGACTCCACAGCCGGGGATGGTGCTGCGCTGAGACATCCTCTTCAGGAGACTCTGGGCAAAACCCTGCTGACGACACGCGTCTTGTTAGTGGAAACGTTGCATCACCGTGGCAGCTCGACATCGCGCCTCTCAGCACCCACCTGCCTCCCTGCGACGTTGACACAGATGCGTTTCCTGAGGACTAGCTGCATGTGGGCTGGGTGGCTCAGTTGCACCACGGTGCAGACTGTCAGGTACACCCTCTGGTCGACCGACGTCACGCGGCTCAGCTGGGGGCACTCGTGGACGGTGGAGTCCCAAGAGGCCTCCACCTTCACCTGGTCCACGTTCACATTGAATATTAGGATTGGCAAAAAAAAAAAAACCCGAGGGACTGAAAGAGAGATGGATCAGATTGGACTAACCTTTGGATTGTAGTGTTTAACTATATGAAGTTCAAAGAAATCATCCTCATCTTCCCCGCTGAGCAGAGCATCGAGCCCCCCAGCCAGCGGGGCCGAAAGACTGGACTGGAAATCATCAGCTGGAGGCATTAAAATACCAACATATTAGAGAAGTGATGATTTTGTTTAAATTGAAGAAGCAACAATAGTGAAAGAAACAAACCACTGAGATCCAGGAACAGGACGGGAATGTGTGTTTCCATTCCAGGGACAGGAACCCTGCGGAGAAAATCCCATTAAACATCTATTATCCTGAAAAGCAAGTGTTCAGACTTCCCAAAAGAAGTAGGATTGGGTTCAAATGAGCACAAAATAAGTGAGAAAAAAACAAAGGAACAAAATATGAAGAAACACCTCTCCACAGGCGCTCCGGGGATGCCACTTCCAGCTGATGGCACCAGCACAGCGTTTCGCTCCTCTGTGAGGGTCAGACGGCACTCCAGCAGCTGGGATTCCCTTTCAACATCATCCTCTGACCGGTCTGTAAGCAGACAGGCAGAGCAGGTAGAAAAGAATATTTACAGTTATTATTAGTAGTACTAAAGATTTTTAAACAATACATTATTATCATTTTATAATTATATAAAAAATCTCATTAAAAGTAAATTAATTGAAATAAAATAAAAATATAATATAAAATAAAAACCTAAAAAGAAAAAGAAAGCATTTTAATAAAAAAATGTAACTAATATAAAATAAAAAACTGAAATAAAAAAATGAATGAAATTAAACAGAAGACTAAATAACTGCTATTTCCTTATCTGGGAGATGGGCTTTGAAAATATTAAGATTTATAAGAACAATTATTTATTCCACACGACGGCTCTGCTTCGTTTGCTTGAAAATGAAGTGGGAGTTGCGCTGATGTTGCAGCTATTCATCATTTTTGTGTATGTGCAGCTGTACCTGGTTTAGAGACGATCTTCTGCAGCTGCTGATCCAGATACTCCTGCCTCTGCGTCAGTGTGACCAACCACTGCTCCCTCATCCTCTCCAGGTCCACCTCCTACACTCCCACATACACATGCATCACACAACCAACCCACCTCCCCTTTCCCATAATGACTCACTCATTCAACTCACCTGATAACTGTCCATTTCTTCACCACTTACCTAAAATTTAAATTAAGAGAAAAACTGTAAAAAAAAAAAAAAAAAAAAAAAAAAGATAAATGTTTGATTAGAAATGGAGGCGCAGTGTGAAGACAGGGGGCCTCACCGGATGGGAGTTATGCTTTGGATGCTGTATGTGGTGAACCTTTACATCTCCGATGGACACAGACAGGATGGAGGCTGTGATAAGGGGCATGGTGCCAGAGTCCGGTACTGAAAGTACCTCCACCCGAACCCGTCGAGACTGACCCTGAAGGAAGGTAGGTGAGAAATGGTTTTAAACCAACTCCCCTCATCGTGGAGAGGGGTTGAAGACATGCTACTGACTGTAAAGGTCCTATATTATGCTATATTTGCCGTTTCAGTGTATGATGATGTTATGCATTTTGCAACATGCATCATACTATAGTTTAGCCAACACACTCATTTCTTGCTCCTCTCGCTCATCCACCTCGCCCACACTGAGCAGGCAGAGAGACCCTCACATGTCACCGCCCAGAGACAGAGACGGTCTACCCCCCTACCCCGTGATGTAGGGAAGGTGGAGCGCTAAAGTTTTTAGGTCTCCACCGTGCTGCATCAGAGCGGTGGGGTCAGGCGTTTGCTTTGCCAAAGCCAAACCCTTAACCTCAAAGGAATAAAGCTACAAAACGCATGGATGAAAAATAAAACTACTTTGGGGATTGTTTGAAGGTACAAGTAATACTGATAGAAGGTTAAAAGCTCATAAAAGTAGATTTTGCATAATAATTTTAAACTATTTTAAGAGGATCCAACCCGATCTTAGAACAAGCAAGTTGCTACAGCTTGGAGAAATCCCACATTCATCTTGCATATCCAAAACTTTTTGACTGATCGTCTGCTAAGATTGAACTCATCTCATCTTCAAACACAGACACACCACACGGGTGTGATGTAATCTATCCTCCACACCCTGCATCAGCTCATGCAGATGATACAGTACAGGTGGGCTTCTCGCTGACAGAGGCTTTATCTGCAGAAGGCTTTGAAAGGGAAGTACAGGAGTTTATTCAGCAATGCTCAGACAACTTTCTTGAGGTCGCTAGCTACGTTGACATGGACAGATTTTTAATAAATCTGACTGAAACCAACCCGATCACAGGTGTTTACATGGACACTTGATAAAATGATCCCATCAACTGTGTGCATACATAATAGGAATATTAACATGATCATGATAACATGCAAAGACTTTTCCAGCAGTTCTTTATTTAACCTATGCATCAGTAGATTCCTGCCTCCTTCATTTTGTCTGCATGGACAACTCGTCATTTCGAGCCTTTCCACCATTCAGACAATCTAATACTCAACTCTTTAACTGAAACCTTGTATTTGCCACAGTCCAAACCTTTTATTTTAAAGGATTTCCCTGAAACTAATGATGTCCCGTGACCTCCACAGGGTTAAACCCTACAGCTACCGTTAAGGTCAGTGTCTCCCGTCTTGGTCCCAACCAGGGACTCTTGCACTGGATATTTTAGAGGGACCGTACTTTCACACACCTGAATCAAATAAAAGGCTCATTAGCAGACTTGGAAAGAACATGACGAGCAGTTTAATCAGTCTAAATCAGGTGTGGAGGCAGAAAGAACTAAAATATGCAGGGTGGTGGCTCCACAAGGACTGAGAAATGCTTTTGTGTTTTAACTGGATGGGGAATCGGTCCCTTGGTTTTTCTGTGGAGCAGAGTCTGTTTCTTTGGTTGGTATGTGAGTGAGAGCAAGTGTTCACACTGCTCCTAAAACACACTGTGCTAGAATTTTAAAGCAGACCACACATATGACTTTTCATTAGAAGTCTGTACACAAAAAAAGTTTTCAGATACCTGTCGGAGCTGGAAGACTCCTCCTGTGCGGACATCCTTAGCAGGAAGCACTTCAACAGGTGTAAACTCTCCAGCATCATTCAGCTCCATCAGCTGCACCCACAACTCCAGCCGCCGGGTCACCTCACTCCACCTGAAACCACAGAGCAATGAGGAAGAGCACAGCACTTTCAGGAAGACCAGAAAAAACACTTTCACACACATAGATATACAAGATATATTATATTATATTATATTATATTATATTAATGTAATTGTAATTTAGGATTAATTTAAACATTATATTTGAATAATACATTATTAAAAATTGTTTAAATTTAATTTTAATAAATACTATAAAACTAATTTATCAATACATTAATTCATTTGGAATTTTTTACATTAATTATATTATTTAAGTTTCTTACTTATTGCTTTTAAACAGTATATAAATTTATACCAATTGTCATTGAATTGTTTCATTCCATAATATATATTTTATTGTTATTTTAATTCATTACTTTTTTGTAAATAATTATATTAGTTCATGTCCAATTCATTTATCAATCAGATTTGTTATAATTTAAAAACAGTGAATAAAGGCTTGTTTAAATGCTATTGTGAACAAATGTTTAAGTTTAATGATGCTGCAAATGTTTCTCCATTTACAGACTAATAATATTCTCACACTACAAACTAGTGTGAGACGAGTAGAGTGCATTAGTGAACCTCTCTCTGAGGGATCTGGTCTTGGCTTGGATCACTCCCAGGTCCCACAAGGCCAGGTTCCTGCGATGGTTGGCTTGTTTGTGCCCGTAAACCTCTATAGCCACCGCCCCTTCCACCAGAAACTCCACAAAATCCTCAGATACAGGAACAGACAACTCCTGAGCAGAAAGAAAGGATGTAAAAACATTTTTTTTAAAAAACCTCACAATCCCCTTCCCTTTTAAAGCCCCAACCTTGGTGCTGTCAAAGACGACAGAACACTCGGGGTCTCTGGAGGCGGATGACGAGCTGCGCGTTTCCATCTCCGGAGCGGTGAACACGGGCTCCTCCTGCCCCCAGAAGTGATACTGACAGAACACAAAGTTGGAGAGGTGGCGAGGAAGGCCAGTGGCCTGAAGGATTTTCACCTGTGAGAGTGAGAAGAGGGACATATAGACTTTGATGCAGACCAGAGATGCCAGGTATAAAGTCGTCTCAGACTAGAAAACGTTTCGAAATAGCGGAAACGCTGCATCGTCTCACCACACAGTCCAGTTTGCGCTCATAAGGATCTCCATCCAAGACACGCAGCTGAGTATCAGGCTGTCCTGCATCTTCAGAGCTCTCGGTACCTCGCCACACCTCCACATGTAACCGACCTGCCACCTGACACACACACAGTCTGACTTCAGCCTCATGTCACATGTTCAGCCTCTCGTCTGTGTGCAGCAGCGACCCACCTCTCCCTTCTGGTTGATGATGGGAACTGCGTACTGCAGTTTGACGTCATAGAACAAGCAGGCCAGGAAAACGTTTGCCACGCCAATCAGACTGTGATTCTCCTGCTCATCGAAGAAGGGGTCTGCACGTTTGAAATACGACCGCATCACCTAGATGAGAGCAAGAAAACCGGTTAAATGCTCTGAGCCTGAAAAATAAGAGTCGCTCGTGTCTGCAGGCTCACAGGATTATCCTCGTCAAAGTCTTTCCATTCTTGGTAGAGCTCCCTCATGTCCACCACCCGGTTCTCCATCTTCTCCAGAGCCCAGATCTGCTTCCCTTTACCTTTACGACGGACCTGGATGGCCGGTTCACTCAGAACCGCATCGCGCTGCAGTGAGCGGAGAGAAGAATTCAGCTTTGTAAGAGAAGAAGAAGAAAACTCATCTTTATTCTGTCTCACCAGCTAAATGCTTGCCCATTCCCATGGTAACGGATGCTTATCTTACTGTAACAATAGCCTACAACACTCCTTAATAAGCAGGTGAACACCCTCCAGGATCCATTACGGCTTGCTTATTGTTCTGGGCTGATGGTTCAAGAACTGTACTCTCACCTCTTCTCATACTGTGAGGCTCAGATTTCCAGTAAAACTGACAAAAAGTTGTACTGGTGGAGTATTGACTCCAGGAGGAGCAAGAGTAAAGAAAACTGATGGAGTTCAGCTAAACTAGCTAGTAGGCTGGACCAAAAATACAACACACACACACACACATGCACAGGAACAGTGCAGACTCTGAGATCATTCAGAGATGTTGCAGGTGGAGGTGGTGTGAACCTGGCATGCTCTGACCCGGTGGTTGCTGAGGTGGAGACCTCTGTGGTCACGGGTGCACCGGATCCCGGTGTAAACAGACGCGTGTGTGTTGAAGCTTCCGTGTAAACAGATGTGTGTGTGTTGAAGCTGTGTTGTTTAGTTTGTTTTTAATTAGAAAAGTGTTGCTTTTATTATCTAAAACATTTAGTGCTAGTTTTTTTATAAACATTATCAGAATGGAAATTATTACTATCGTTAGGTTTCCAACTGGTAAGTGTGGTTTTGTAATGGTGCCTGAATGAATAAATGGCTGGTTAAATTTATGTTCACAACATTTCTATGAACAAACAGGAACTTGTTATTCTTTATTTCTGCTTTAAAGTGAGCTGGGAGATGAAGTGTTACTGTCACAGATCTAATGTTCAATTAATGGGAAATATTACGTTTCTAAAAAACAGACTTATTTATATCTTTTTTAAAAAAAAGAAAATCCAGCTTATACTCTATAGGCCTGTTTTTAGGGCACTTTAAAACTCCCAAATGAAATAACTTTAGTTTTATTTTGTTAATAAAAACAGTATTAAAAAATGAAATAAAAAAACTGTTTTGATTTTTTCTTTTGTAATAGATAGCTGGAAATAACGAATAAATAAAAACGGCTAAAAAAATCCTAATGGAAACGCTCTGTTTCTGGGTATATTTGTGTAAGGCTGGGTAGAGTAGGTACTAGTGGATAAGCGCCTTAATGAGTCTCTCACCACACCGTCACCTACTGACGAATAAATAAGAAGTTTGCCTGCTTCATTGTCTATAGAATAAATACATTATAAAGTCAAATATAAATCACCACTAAAGATCTCTATAGAAACAAAATATTGTGTATGAAAAGAAGATTTTAAGAAATTCCATCATCAGAAAGCTAAATATGAATATTTTATTCAGAAGATCCAGAGAGATGTTTGTCCTGCACAGCCTGAGAGAAGCTCTGATGCTCTTCATTATTTTAGGCTCAACTTACTCATTTCTTCTGTTAAAGTAAAACAGATGTTTCTTCCTGAGAGCTTTAAACACATAAACCACCTTCTGCTTTCTTTAATGTGCTTCCAACAGATGCACATCCTACACCTGCTTTGTTAAGCAGCTAATTTCACCATTTTCTCTTCTTCTTTTAAGACTAAAACCTCCTACCTTCCTGTTAGCATTCAGGTTAGCTGCGGGTATTTGCAGAGTGACCAGGTACTCCGTCCTCTTGTTGAGCTCATCAGCTATAAAACTGGCCTCCTGGGCCAGGAGCTTGGCCCGAACAACCTGCTCCTGAAGACGCCGCAGGCTGCGGGTCATCATGGCTTCTCTGCAACACAGGAGACAAACATGTTACCAAGCGTCCTGGATATTTTTCAGCACAAGTGGAACCGAGCATCACCTGTCCTCGCTCCAGCGTCGCATCCGTTTGTGAGAGCTCGGTGATGTTGCCCCAGTGGTGGTGGTGCCACTGACCGAGAGGCTGGATGCGTTCAGAAGGACGGACGGCTTCTCAGGGTTGAGCCGCTGGCGCAGCTGCTGCAGCTCTTGCTCGTACATCAACCTCTGGCGCTCCAGAGCACAGCGCTTCTCCTCCTCATGCTGCCTCTCCAGGGTCTGCAGCACTGACTGCAGGGGATCTGGAGGAAGACATGAAAGCAGGAAGGAGTGTTTTGGTTTTACCCATTAAAATGCCCAAAGACACTAAATGTGGTGCTTGTAACCCACCGTTGGTGCCCATGCCTTTCATCATGACCTCAGTCTGAGCAAACTCGTAGCCGAAGTTCAGCTCGCTCGACACGTCGCTGGATGCGTCCAAATCCACCTCCAGCTGGTCCGTGCTCAGACCAGTCTTCATCACAGCACCACTCGTGTGCTCATCCTCACCCCCTGCATGGACCATGTGCCGGGGCATGTTGATCCTGCGAGTATGCATGGAGCATTGGTGGTTGTATGAGGATGCAAGTATAAGAGGAAGAACAACAAACAGGAAGTGGTGTTTGTAGAGAAGCGTAAAATGTACAGCAGCTCCGTTTGTTCAGGAGAATGACACACGGTACTGATCTGAAACAGACCTGAAGAAGTGGTTGTTTCCCCACAGGATTCTGTCGCCATGTTGGAGCTGAACCGGATTGGTGAGCACAGCACCGTTTACACAAGTTCTTCACAGGGGAAAACAAAAGCAGAAAAATAACACAAACATGCTTACAAAGACACAAATTGCTACAGTTATGCTTTTGAACACTGGTTGCTGCTGTCGTGGTGCATGCTTTTTCCCTTCCAGATAAGTTCCTGCTTTGTTTTCTAACAGAGGATGTTTATTGTTTACAAGTGCAGCACATGAACGGTATCTACTGCTACACACAGTGAAGGACTTGTAGTACTGCTGCAGAAGAGACTTACCTTGCGTTGCGGTGAGGAGTAAGCACCACACTGCTGTTCTCGGTGATGTTGATGACGCAGTGCTCCGGTTGGATGGCCATCCCACACAGCTGGATGTCCTGAGAGTTGGCTGAGCCCACACGAGTGTGTTCCTGGACACAAGAGAGGAGCTAAGCAAACACAAAACACCTACCGGCCACTTTATTAGGTCCACCTGTACAATAACTTTTTAACACAAATATCTAATCAGCAAATTGTGTGAGATATTGAAGTCCAATCTGAGCATCAGAATGAGGAAGAAAGGAGATTAAGTTGACTTTGAACGTTGCTACTGGGATTTCCTCACACAACCCTCTCCAGTGTTTACTGAGAATGTTTTTAAGAGAAAATATCCAGTGAGCACAAGTTGACGAGATCAAAACGTCTAACTGATATCAGAGGAGACTGGGCAGACTGGTTTGAGATGATGGAAAGAAATCATGAAGTCAAATAATCACTGGTTCCAATGAATATTATCTTTGAGCACATCCCTGTCCTCCAAATACCTCCATAGTCATCAGATCTACATTCAGGAGAGTAAGTTTGGCATGAGGTGAAACACGGGATTCTCATCATGGATGAGGTGAAACGGGAGATTCTCATCATGGATGAGGTGAAACGGGGGATTCTCATAATGGATGAGGTGAAACGGGGGATTCTCATCATTGATGAGGTGAAACAGGAGATTCTCATCATGGATGAGGTGAAACTGGGGATTCTCATCATTGATGAGGTGAAACGGGGGATTCTCATAATGGATGAGGTGAAACGGGGGATTCTCATCATGGATGAGGTGAAACTGGGGATTCTCATCATTGATGAGGTGAAACGGGGAATTCTCATCATTGATGAGGTGAAATGGGGGATTCTCATCATTGATGAGGTGAAACAGGAGATTCTCATCATTGATGAGGTGAAACGGGGAATTCTCATCATTGATGAGGTGAAATGGGGGATTCTCATCATTGATG
>JBAMHV010000024.1:2395819-2405946 GCA_037177535.1 Pseudomugil gertrudae
CTCAACACCTCGGCTGCGCCTAGAAATTCTGTCCATAAAGGTTATGAACAGAATCGGTGATAAAGGGCAGCCTTGGCTGACTCCAACCCTCACTGGAAACAAATCCGACTTACAAATGCGGACCAAGCTCTGACACAGCCAGTAGGACATGTGCTCATGGATCAATTTTATATCTACAAGGACCGAACAGCTCAAACAAGGGGGTCCGGTACCCCATACTCCCGGAGCACCCCCCACAGGAATCCCAGAGAGACACGATCGAATGCCTTCTCCAAGTCCACAGACAACATGTAGACTGGTTGGGCAAACTCCCATGCCCCCTCCAGGACACAATCCTCCTCAATCTGATGTTCGACTATCTGATGGACCCTCCTCTCCAGGACCCTGAACGGACTTTACCTGGGAGGATGAGGAGTGTGATCCCCCATAGTTGGAACACACCCTCCAATCACCCTTTTTGAAGCAATGCAAGTATACAAGATGGTTCAATTTATACATAACCAGCATTCAGACTTTTCCCATATTGCATATAATGACCCATAGAAGTGTGTGTGGTGTGTTTTTCTACTGGGTGTGACGACTAAAGACAAAACCAAAGTCATAAACAGCTTTAATAAAGCCGTTTTAGCTTTTTAAACTCTTTAAAAAAATTGCATCATTGCTTTCATTATATCTCGATAAGACTGCTGCAATGCTTAACCAAAGCTTCATGGCTCACCTAGTCCATCCAAAATGGTGCAGGATGTGGCTGAGGACATCACTATACCATTTGTCTATAATTATACAATTAATTTTCAAGTTTTATCAGAACTATTCACTCCATCAGGAGCACTGAGGTCTGCAAATAAGTTTTACCTGGTTGTGCAAAAATCCAAACTGCCCTTTTTTGGAGAGAGGGCATTGATAATGGTTTTGACCTATTACATGTTAGCAGTATTCTGCTGCTTCCTGGTACCTATTAGTAGATGCGAGCAGATTTACTGTTTAATCAATTCATCGTGACACAATATGCGCCTATTCATAAACAACAATATTCAAAAACTATTAGTTTTTTTTTATAATATTAATAGTTGCAAAGTGTGGTAGGAACATAAAAGTTGTGAGTGTTACCGAGACATGTTAGAGGGACGCACCGGTCCGTGGTGGGGTTGGGTCCGCAACAGTTTCCTGTGAGCTATTTTCTAATATCTAAAAGCTGCTGTAAGCTGAAGCATCTCTAAAAGAAAGCCTGTTAATGCAAACTGTACAGTATAAACAGGAAAATCTATAAACTTGGCATGAATGCAAGTTTGGCATCCTTTAAAAATGTGCAGAATAAAAAGGAGGAAATTTTTTTTTTCTATTATATAAACCATCATTAAAAATTCTCTCTTTAGAGAAGTCTAATTGTACCATCCAGTAGCAAAACAGGTAAAAGCACTGTCTTCACTCAGGAAGAAAAGTCAATTTGGGTTTTAAAAAGAAAAAAAAAGCAGCAAATTTCGTCACGGCCACACAAAAGAGGGAGCTGTAATGAAACAAGGCCTCCCTATGCGAGAACTGGCTGAACTATGAAAGAGCAACATTAAGTCCTGTCCTCTCCTGGGCTGGCGAGGACATTCCTGAGATAACTGGCAGAGCCTTGCGTCGCCAAGGAGTCCCTTCAGGAGAAGGAGGAGGAAGGTATGTTACCAAGTCTTTAACACACAACAGACAGGCTGACACAGCTCGACTTACATTTTATCCCACAGGCTGTAGAAAGCAGTTTATGGGGTCAGGATAAGCTGGTTTTTGTGGTGCTATAAACTTGTTTTCTCATAAAAAATCTTCTGTTCAAACTAAGCCAACATTAAAATGGATCCATGTTTTTAATAGTCTGCTGATTTTCTGTGTTCTCCTGATTTATAAAAGCAGCAACGGCTTCATTAATCCCATCCCCAGAGTCTTGACAGGCCACTGCTGTATCCCTGGTTTGCTTGAACACATTAACACTCCCTGCAGCTATGAGCCAACTAAGCAGCAACCTTTCAGTGAGTTCCCCAAACAGCAAGGTCTAACGTACTATGATCCTGATAATGCAGGGAAACTAAACTAATGACAGGGGAAACTACTTAAAAGTGGCAATCTCTGACCTTTTATTCCTGCTCTGAAACCATCAAGATACTTGTCTCTGTTGGTCTGAGCCTGCAAAACCAGTTCACATTGATCCCCGAAGGGGAAACCTAGCAGTGCTGCGGCAAGTTGAGGCAGATGAAACACACAGATACAAAAAAAGCCATTTGATAATTATGAAATACAAGACTTCACACAGAGCTTCTCTCTTTTATGGCTGCAGGGGATTACCTAGAGGCATTCATACTGGATGAGGAAGCTGAGAATAGGGCCAAAAACTCCTAAGCACGTGCACTGAGAGGGTTTCTGACACCAGATGTAGCTTCACATGAAGTGTGAGTAAAATTGTGGATATTAACTCAAAAAGACTGCGCCTGTTCTTTGTTCTTGCATGGCATCCTACCTGAGCAGGACTGAGCTAGAACAGACACACCCTTTGTAAAGATGAAGGGAGGACAGAGGGAGGGGGAAATGGAAAGGAGGAATGCACAGAGGATAAGTGGGGTGATGAGTAGACCTGGTGATTTTCCAAGTGCTGTGTGCTGACCAGAAAGGCTTTACAGTAGTTAGATTTACACCTCCTGTCTGTGTATGCTAGCTGGAGTGTATTCCTTTAAAAAGAAAATAAGTTTTTATTATGAGTCAAGATTGCTTAGTATTATTTCTAAAAACTTTTAAAAAAATAATTTAGCATTTACTGTACATATTTTATAAAATAAAAAAGGTTTATTATGATTTCTAAATATTAACGTTTTAAAAATTGTCTATTATGTATATTATTCTATTTTGGTTTAAATTAATTCATTTGTATTTATCAATGATTTTTGTATTTTGAAACAGTTTATAATTTAAATAATTATCAATATATAAAGAAATAATTAAAATGTTTATTTTATGCATGTATATAGTGTCTATGTTAATCATTTAAAAAATTAAGATATTTTCTTTTTAAATCTATTATTATAATCTACATTTACAGAAATTATACATTAGAGAAGAATAAATACAATTATTTAAAAAATGTATTTCTCTTACTTGGTTTATTCTTTTTTCTATCAATAATTTGTATGATTATATTTTTAAAGTAATTACATAATTTCCAACCATTTACATATTTATTTTATAAAAAGTTTATACATTTTAATATCTTATTGTTTAATACAATTTCCATTTCTTTGAAGTGTCGACATAGTATTTTGATATTAAAAATTGATTTATTGTCATATTGTAGCTTATTTTCTGGACCCCATTGGACAACATAACCAGGTTTATAAGAAGAAAATCTGATCACACATGGTGACACAGAAGCCTCCTCATCAAGATCAAATTTGTATAATGAAAGAAAATATTTATTAATCAGGGTTCATCACATATGTTGGGTTAGAATCATTGTTATTCTGATGTGAAGAACGGTCGGGTGTTTCCAGTCCTGCAGGAAACAAGAAAGAAAGCACTGAAGCTCGTTTCCTCAGAATTTAGAGAATTCAAACAGATCTTATCATGGCTGCTACTTAGAAACTTTCAGGTCATTAAACTCAGGAATTCCCTCAATAAAGCCTTAATTCTGAGCCCTAAACTTATTTTTCACAATGTAGCATTATTCACACTTTATGGAAACAAGACTTTTTGTATTATTTATTAAGATGGTCTGCTCCTTTGATGATAAAAATGTGTTTACTTAACATGAAACCATTTAAATTAAAAGATTTTATCATTGTACTCATTTTGCTATGTTTTGTAGGGACATCATGACTTTGTACTTCCCGTTTTAAAATCCATTTCCATACTAAATAAAACAGAAAGGATTTTACTCTGATGAGCTGCAAAAACTAAAGCTGTCTGAGGATAAAAGTGAAGACGTGACAGACAGTAAAACTGGAATATGAAAGTTAAAAAAGATGAGAAATCCTTTTTTGTGGGAAAAAGAAGCCTGGAAAAGGCAAGGGGGTGGAGGGAACCAAAAACAACTATAAAAACATCTGCTGCAACCTCTGTTGGAAAAAAGTGAAGCCTGTGTGGAAGTGCCAAAAATGTCAGTTCCCCCCTCATCCACTAGGGGCTCTAAACCAGAGCAAATCACCACAGACTCCCGCGTTAAAAAGAACAATTTCACAGCAGAAATACAAGTTTACAGCCTGGTACAAAATATTATTCAGGTTTATTAGTTTGCGTTTACCTCCATGACAGCTGTGAGACGGTAGGATTTTTTTCTAAATTATCCATTTAAACATTATCCATCCATCCATTTTCTACTGCTTTTCCCTGAACGGGGTCGCGGGCCATTTAAACATTATTTAATCTTAAATTTTAGCATTATTAGGGGCGTGTCCTTTTGATAAACTGGTATCAAAACTTCATAGCAAGAAGTGTAGCACAAATGTGTTTTTTCTGCCAGTTAACAGCACGCTCTGTTAGCCTGTTAGCTCTTTGCTACAGGCAGAAGAGTTTGATAGACTCCATCACCATGCTTACAGCCCTCTGAGCTCCAACTCTTTGCAAATTTTATCATTTACAGAAGCAACAGCACATGGTGCTAACAAGATGGCGACAGTGGAAACCACCTGCTGAGCTTCATTTTAGCTCTTTAGAAACCTACAGGTGACGGCACGGAGAATCCGTCCATCTTTATATACAGTCAGTGGTCTTACCTCTCACAAGCCTCTATCCTGCTGCTGTAATACTGATCCAATAATCCAATGTTTATTAACTCCGAGTAAGTACCTCAAGTACCCCTGCACTGCATGTTTCAGAGGCAACCCTATTTTAACACACCTGATTCAAATTAATGAACTTTCTCATCAAGTACTTTGCAGCCTGTTAACGAAGCATTTATTCCACTCAGGTGTGTCAAAGTAGGGTTGCTTCTGAGACATGCAGGGCAGGGGTACAGGGATGTGAAACACTGCTCTAATCTACCCTCATGCTGATGATGTGCACATAACACAGTTCTAAACAACAGGTTGCCTGGGTCCAGACCTGCAACCGTCCTCTGCATTTGGACAGCTGTTAGCTCCTCTTTCTAATGAAACATGTGGTTGCATCTCAATGCTCTGCACAGTGCCTGCAGTGGGTAATAACAAGACACCATTAATCAATCTACTAATGTTTCTGTAAAGGACATGCATTGATTTAAATGTTTCAGAGTAGCTATGCTATTAGAGCACATGGACACTAATAAATATTTCATAGGGTTTTGTTTTGCAATACAACAGAGAAGTTTAAAAAAATATGATGCATTAAAAAAGACATATTTGTGGTTCTGCAGAATTAAATTTCAGCATGAATTTCAAATTAAGAGACACAAATTAATGCTTTTAAATCTAAACGTTTTGTTCTGAAAGACTCGCCTCTGCCTGTAACACATGCATGGGCTTTATAAGTCATGTACTAAACAACACATAAGCCTCAGAAGCCTCAGGCTTGCTTCCTGTTAAAAGGGAGTTTTCCCTCCCACTGTCGCCTCATGCAGCTCAGGCTGGGGATTGGATTGAAGTCAAGTTTTGATGCAATCTTTTGGTTTCCCTTAGCTAGACTTTTTTTTAAATGAATTGGTTATAACTGATGTCTGTGAAGCACCCTGAGATGACATTGTCATGAAGTGCCACTATACAAATGAAGTTAAATTGAATTTAAATTTATTTTATTTAATTAAATGCACCCGTTTATTTAAAGTAAACACAGGATGGGAATCTTGTCGCTGATCCACATCAGAAATGGTTCAGCTGATTTTTCAGGTAAATCATGTCTGCAAATAAAGTAGACTCAACCATGCTTTAATCGGATGATGCAGCAGTTATAAGAGCTTTTTATTTACAAAAAGTGCAGAAAATGTCAACTTTTGAGGCTAGATATGCGTCCCAATGCAATAACTCACTATCAATTACTTTCTCTATTAAAATATATATATTGTGAACTAGATATCCTGGTTAAAAATCACAGTTACTAGAAAAAGAAACAGTATTGTCGGCAGGGCAGAGCAGTGCAATGAAAACCCCCTGCACATCGAAAAGATGCAGAGTGTACACATAGTATCACATCATGCTCGCTTGGCCACTACCACTCACCCTGGATTTCATTTAAACAATAAAGAGACAAATTTGCAAATAAACTCGTCTCTACACCTCAATGATGAACTCATTCATGTAGATGTTTTCATGTTTAGAGGATGGGCTGTGATGAAAAATGCTGTTTTTCTTATGTGCACAATGCGTTTGTGCTGACTGCTGGGAGAGGCTCCAGCTTCTCGGGTCCCTGAACTGGAAAAAGCTTCTTAATACACCCTTTTGGTTTTCCCGCTTACCAAATAAATACATAATCTCAAATTGATCCAAACCAGTCTTCCAAGCCAGATTCAAATTCTAACCTTTGTTTTTTGTTTCTTACACAAATAACAACAAAGTTGTTTCTCAAAAGGGTTTTTTTTCCCCTTTAACTCTGCAAAAGTTAAGAACTTAAGACTTCCTGCATTGTGCAACCCATGCCGACACCTTTGCAGTAATCTAAGCAAGGTTTCTCACCTAAAAACCCTTGTGGAGATTAAACTCTAGTGGAGATTTAAATCTAATAAGCAACAAAAACCCTAATGCATGAAGCATGCAGAACATTTCACAGCTTACCGAGGATCTCCTTTGCTCATGTTAGCGATGGCTGGATGCAGAATGGTCTGGTTCCCCTCCATCTCCACCACACATTTTGTTTTTAGATCTTTTTCTGGATTTAAAAAAGGAGAATATTGACACACTTAATAAAATATGTGAAATTTGCAAAATAGTGTGGAAATTAGTGTTTGTTGGTTCTCATACTGCTGTAAAGCCTGTTTATCTGTTTTTAAATGTGCACATTTGTAAACAAAGTTACATTTACAAGGCAGATAATAAAATAAACATACTAAACATTTTAAGCTGGGCTGTGTGAATAATTTAGGAGCACCGATGTGTGCTGCTCATTATAACTTTTGCTGTGTAGTCACAGCTCAGTGCAGGCTAACAGGTGGCAGTCGCAGTGTGTGCCACTTCCTCGTGATCAAAACCCAACATGGAGAAACAGTAAATAGTTTTATCAATGATGATTCATGCAAAACTTGCCTGTGCAAATGTTACAAGCTGATTGCTCCCTAAGCAAGGTAGAGACAAGTCACACCTTTCTTCCCCATTCCTACCTGCATGACAAGATTTTAAAGGCGGAGACTAAACTCAAACTTCCTGTCATTGTATAATTTAGGGGACATATGTGCTGGATATTCACAATACTTCTGTAAAACAACCACAGTTCTGTAAAGCTTAAATAAAAACAGAATGCAATGATTTGCAAATCTCATAAAACCATATTTTGCACTCAATAGAGCATAAGCACACAACAGCTAGTTAAAGTAAATATGCAACATGAGGCAGAACTTCTCAGAACCGTCATTATACTGGACTTATTGGCTGTTGGAGCCATTCAATGTAAAATATAAAAAACCTGCAGGACAGCAGCACTCTCGGAACAACTTGGACGCTCCTGGTGCATAATTATCAGTAGATTCAGAGCATGCGATGGAATCTTGTTATGCACGCTTATTATATCAATAATAAAGTTTTTTTTGTTGTGACGTTACACTCACCTCTTCTGTTCATAGGTCGCACGCGGATGGCGACCTTTACATTTGAGTCACTGAGGTTGTTGTCATCCATGGTGTCACTTAACCTGCGGGAATTCAATGAATGAAAACACCTGTAAAAGACCTTTAATTGTGTATTTACTTAATACACAATTTGTGAAATTATATATATAAAAACCTTTTATTTTATACCCGACTTATACTCAGTGGCCTATTTTAATTGTGCCGAAACAGCCCTACCCCCAAACGTTAAATACAAAAGTTATATTTATTTTACAGTACAGGTAAGAAAACTTATTACAGCATGGAGTAAAGTATAATCCAGAGAGAGGTGAACTAACCGTGTGAAGCAGTGCGCAGTTGTTTCCCTGTCCGACTCCTACAGGAGCCTTCAAGTAGTCCCACACAGCAGCTAGCCGTGACGCTAAGCGAAGGCTGGGTAACAAACACACACACAGAGGGTCAAATGTGTTCACAGTGACCGCTCACAGCTGAAACTGGCCCCTGGGAGAGACCACAGCGAAAACCTCCTGGAACTGTTATGAAAGTCCTCAAAAATACTCACAAGAGTGTGCGGCTGATTCCCTAAACTCTTCCACCTGTTGCATTTCCTGAAACTTCCCGCAGGGATCAGTCAAGCCATGTCAACTCGCAGCTAAAGGGATTTGCTGTGAGATTTAGTGCGTGAGCCTCCAGCTGTCCCGCACACACTGAAGGGATTGGTTTAGAGGGGATTCAGCGCCACTGCGTGGATTCAGACGCAGTACAAGTCTGTGCTTACCCGTGAACGGTTATTCAAAGACTTTTTAATAAAGTATCCCCATCCAGCACCATTTTTACCAACAGATAGTGACAGCTATAACCGTGGTACTTTTAAATTTAGTAAACATGAAAACATACATTTATTATAGAGTAGACAGGTGTGTACGTCATTTTACGACACTTTCACTTGCCATACGGCAGATGTCGTATTTTGTCGTAACGTGGAGTTGTTTACTATTTACCCCGGTGCGTTTGAGTTTTTAGACAAATGCATACCCTCTAATAAACATCAGTTCGTTGGAAAATTGAATGTGTGGCCAAAGGGACACATGGGGAAGCCAAAGAAAAAGAGTGAGTGTGTGATTTTGAAGGTCGGAAAGGGCTCTTTTTAGTGACATGGCTGGCGGAAGCTTGTTGCTAATGCTAAATGCTGTTAGCATCCTTCTATCTCTTAAAATGCTAAATATACATTTACAGATAACTTTGAATTATTTTTACCCTATTTATAAATACTTTTAAAATATCCACCCTTGTGAAAATGGTTGTTAATTATATTTACGGTATATTAGAAATGTATTTATTCTAACTAATTGAATTGTTCATTAACAGGTTATCTCAGCCGAGCTGAGCTGATGATGATGACCATTGCTGATGTCATCAAGCAGCTCGTAGAAGCCCACGAAGAGGGAAAAGATATCAATCTCAACAAGTAAGATATACTGTCTGATGATTTCTAGTAACATATTTTTTTCTAGAACATCCAATCTCATGAGGTGACGTTATCACATTAAGCATAACCTGATGTCTGTTTTATATCACTACTAAAGACCAATCCTAAATCACAAATGTCAGTATGTAGAAACAATAGTTTGATTCAAAACATTCCCACAATTCCAACAACCACCTTGTTTAATTTATGACATTAATACAGGCTGCAGTGTAGGCTTTTCTAAAAAAAAAATAATCATCTCACACATTGTATTTACTGTGCTGTTTGTTTGCCATTTTCATATTAATTAGTTTATCAAGTTAGCAGTCATAATGAGTTTAACTTACCTTTTTTAAAAAAAAATATTATTATTAACAGGGTGAAGACCAAAACTTCAGCTAAATATGGACTTGAAGCCCAGCCTCGATTAGTGGATATAATCGCAGCAGTTCCACCACAATATCGTCGTGTTCTGGTGCCAAAACTCAAAGCCAAACCAATCCGGACTGCCAGTGGGGTGAGAAGTGCTCATTTTTCTGACAGTCATTAAGTCATTTTTTTTTCTACATTTTCCTAAGCTTTTTAAACATTTTCTGTAATTTCCACAAGGAGTTGTGATGTGAGCTCTTTCATTGTGTGTTTGTAATAAATTTAAACTTGCACCAATGTCCAGGAATGTTTAGAGTCGTGGTAATTTTACACAACACATGTTTCATATTTATATGTATATGTATGTGTGTGTACATATATATATATATATATATAACACACAAGTGTATAGCCTCCACTTACAGAGCGTTTCCATTAGGATGTGTCGTGCCATGTGGTTACATTTTTTATACCTACTTCGTTGTGGTTCTAAGCGTGTCGGGCCGTGCGGGTAGCGTGACGTCCATTGATTGGTCTGATGTGATCCAGGGTGTTTCGTCTTGCCCTCCGACAACTTCTCTTGATCTGTTCCATGAG
>JBAMHV010000024.1:2414244-2426680 GCA_037177535.1 Pseudomugil gertrudae
TACTTCGTTGTGGTTCTAAGCGTGTCGGGCCGTGCGGGTAGCGTGACGTACACAGGCTGGCGTCCATTAATTGGTCTGATGTGATCCAAGGTGTTTTGTCTCCCACGACGTCTTTTGATCTGTTCCATGAATCTATTTCCTACGAATAACTACAATCCGAGTCCCAGGTAAAAAGTTACCGGGAAGTCTTCTATCTTCATGTCGGTCTTCTTCTATGGCATTTGTCTTCTTCTGTGGTTTTCTGCAGACTCCACGCAAAACGTCTAGAAAGTCGCATTGCGCGGGGGACCCCTCCCACATTAGAGGATCGTCACTTGTAATGGAAAGCAGTCCAGTAAAGTATAGTACTCCCGGGCCAGTAGAGTAGTGTCGCTTAGGTACGAATAGAAAAACATCTTTACTGAAGGAAGAGGCGCCACTAAATTCAGTACAGGTGCAGTCCGATTAAAATCATTAAATAATCCACAATAGTGTCATTTATGATAAATGTCTTTGATCCATCCATCACTCCATGCATATTGTTTCTCTGGGATTGTGGGAGTAGCTACCTAAGCATCAAAGCCCTCAATTTTGCTCTCCTTAGTCACTTCTGTCAGCTAATTGGAGGTCTACTGAGGTGCTCTCAGGGCAGCTAGGAGCTCTAATCCTCCAATGTATCCTGGATCTTCCCCAGTGTCTCTGGTGTGACATGCACAGAACACCTCTCCAGGGAGGTGTCCAGGAGGCATCCTATCCAGACACACCTCATCTGGCTCTAGATGTAGAGGAGCAGTGACTCCACTCTGAGCTTCTCCCATATGAATAAAGTTTTTTGCATACTCCAGGAAAAATGAGGACATTTTTCTTGTTCCTGAGATCACAGGACAAAATTCTGTCTTTGGTTCTCGTGAGCGTGGGCATGATTGCTCCTGCGGTTTGTTCTTGATGCATTAGCCATGCATACCTTTGTTTCACGTTGGGTTACGATTGGTAGAATATTCAAGATGGACGTGTTTAGTCAGAAAAAGCATGGAGTGGAAAATGGTTGCTTCCACATTTTTGGTGATGCAGGTTGAATGGATAGTTTAAATAAAACAACTGATTAATGTATTGAGAAAGACCAGACTAAAACAACAGATTTTTGCAACCTCAAGAACAAAAACACAGTTCTCATGAATCACATAGAAGGAAACTTCTCTTTAATTCAAACTCCCATCCTGAGTCCACATGTCAGTGATGATTTTGTCATTGTTATAGAGGCAGAACAAGGAAAAAGATGGATAAGGGTGGGTCAGCATTTCAAGCCTAACTACAAGCTCTATCAAAAAGGAAGCTTCATCTTTAAAGGTGTTTCCTGAAGCTAAACCAGGAGCTGGTTCCTCAGAGAGGAAAGAGTTTGATAACAGAAGAATCTGCCTCCCCTTTAAAAAAAAAACATGCAGTCTCTGTGAGAGAAGAGCTCTGTTGGGAAAATATGAGGTTGTGTTTACGATACAATGAGAGCTCTTTATGTGAGGAAAAGAGTTTTAAACTCTACTCTGGGTTTAACTGGAAGCCGGCAAATAGAAGATAGCAGTGGAGAGTATTTATAAATGACAGGTCAGTGATAAGGAGTGTGGACCAGACACTGTGCGAGTGTGCCAGGAGTTCAACTTCAGAGCGGTGCCTTACTGCCACCAGCTGGTGCTGAAAGACGTCAGGACTTATAAATGACCTCTGATCTCAGCAGCTCTCTGTGGATGAATTTACTTCACCCATGTTTGGTGTTCATATTTTCATTATTCAGCCAGTGTTCATGGCTCTGGTGGACCTGCTGCATTTTTTTGGTTTTAATGGAAAACTAAATCTAACTATATTCTATTAAAACTCAATAAATGTTTACTTTATTGCAGTTACAAATGGCACAAATGGTTCATTTAGTAGCTTTACCTTTTTATTACCTATTTATGATGTATGTGCAACTCACTTTTTTCCAATAAAATGTAAAAAGGAAGTGTTATAATTAAGAAATAGGTGGAAAGAAAATCTTACATTACATTAGGATATTAGTTTTTCTAGTAACAGCTGATTAAATTAAATTAGTAACTACAGTTTAACTTGGTGTTTCATGTACGCCTTTATTCAATGAATGTATTAGTGTGTTGAACTTTTCATCTTTGGTCCTCAAACTTTCACAGCAATTTTTATTTGCTGCTGACTACAAACTAAAATTGTGACACCATCAGCACTTTTACTAACAGCACTTTTTACCAGACTAGCATCAACATCACTCCAAAAGAAAAGTTCTCTGCCAGGTTCTTCATCTCAAGGAGAAGCTGTAGATTTTATTTTTAGACCAGGATAATAACCACAAAGTAGGCATATGAATTCATTTCATCCACCTTTTTATGATTTAGACTGAATGTCTGAATGAAATCTTAAAAGAACAGCTCAAAAGAAGACTTAATGTCACTCACACGAGTAAACTGCCATCCATGCTAATCCTCACCCCACCTCCACCATCTGATGATCATTTTTTGCACAAAAAAACCCCATAAAAACTCTCCCTGTGTGTCAGGATAACATGAGAACATGAAGCAGGTTTATTCACCAGAGGGAGCCAGTCCACCACGTACCATATCCGCTTTATTTTCTGAGTTGTTCTTCAGTGGAAAAAGTCTGGCTGAATATTTCTGCAAAAACTTTAAAGATATTTCTCCCACTTCATTTACATATTTTCAGAAATGGTCTAGTTTTTGTTCTGATGCTTATCTGGAGTTGGGTTGTAGGGGGCAGCAGCCCAAGAAGGGAAGCCCAGATTTCTCAGTCACATTTGGCAGCCCAGAGGCATCCTGAGGTGTTCCCAGGTTATCCCAGAGATGTAATCCTTCCAGCATGTCCTGGGTCTTCCCCGGGGACTCTTCTCGCAGGAACATGCCCGAAACACCTCACCACGTCCAGGAGGCATCCTAACCAGATGCCCGAGCCACCTCATCTGGCTCCTCTCCATGTGGAGGAGCAGCGGCTCTACACTGAGTCCCTCCCGGATGGCCGAGCTTCTCACCCTATCTCTAAGGGAGACACCGGCCACCCTGCGGGGGAAACTCATTTTGGCCGCCTATATTTGCAGTCTTGTTCTTTCGGTCACTACCTACAGCTCGTGACATGGGGACATAGATCCCACTAAATTGAGAGCCTTGCCTTCTGGCTCATCTCCTCCTTCACCACGACAGACTGGTTTTTTTTTTAAAAATAGAGCGGATGCGGCTTATATTCAGGTGCGCTTTATAGTCCAGAAAATACGGTATTTCATGAGGAAAAACATTAAGAATCCATTCTTACTTACAATATTAGCCCGGTAAGAGCCAGAAAAGGTTTTGCGGAGATTAAATGATGGAGGAAAAACAAAACTTGAATTTTAAAAGTTATTTAGAAGTATAAATTAGAATGTTTGATTATGTAAACTTTTATAGTTGTCCTTAAAAAAGACCTAAAGTAGCCCTTTAAAACAGAAATGAAGCATCTGGTTTCTTTTCTTGCTGCTAGTTTCAGACCTTTGATAGAGCGAGTTGAAAGGACAAAGTGAGACCTCCCCTCTTGTTTTAATCCTGCTAGGAAAGCAGTATTTAATGTAAGCTAGTAAGTATAATGCTAATAATAATTAGTATATCTGTACAAAGAGGTCGGCACATAGCTTTTACTTTCTCTTCCATGGAGGGTTCATGAAGTAGATTTTTAGTTTGTTATTCAGACTTGTGTTTTTATTAGAAAACCCGATCACCTTCCCACCCCCACCCGTATCTAACCCCTTCAAAGCTCAGACTGGAACATCCAAAGGAAGCCAGGAGATCTAATGATGCATTCTCACAGACTCAACTGTTGAATGAACTCATTGAGAATGCATGTGGGAAGATAAGTGAGGCCTCTCTCCATAAGCCCTCTTCACTTACTTTCAATCGATTTCTCGCTTGCTGAGTTAGGCCAGCTGTGAATGAGACCAGCCTCACGACTGCTCAGTATGGATGAGTTGCAGTTTTCCAGATGACTGGAAGTAGATTTAATGTAGTGGTAGAAAAGCACATTTTATTAAAAGTCACCTCATTGGACCCAATAATGGCTTTTACTGGGGAATGAGAGACCACTGACTGGTGTGTAACATAGGAGCTATTTCTTTCCTAAAGCCTCGTAGGACTGGAGGCCAGTCTGAATGAGTGTGTTTGTCTCTTTTGTTACACGTATGTGTGATTACATTCACTTTTGCGTGTGCCTTAATTGATTGACCCAGTTCTGCTATCATCATGCTTTGTAAAGATACTGTGATTGCAGTAATTGTGGCGGCTACTGTTCAGCCTGGAAAGCTGACCTAGACATCGTCTTAGTGTGTGCGTGGGATATCTCCAGTGTTTGTGCATACAAAGCAAAGCGTGTGTGTATGACGTTCATGTCCCAGCCTCTCGCCGTGCGTGCCGACTCTGGATCTGAACACAGCAGCGAGGTGTCTTGAGATAATTGCCTGAGATAATAGAGTTTTTATTGATTCACCTCGAACAATCTGATCATCCTCTCTGGAGCATAAACTCTTGTAATTAGAGTAAATCAGCCAACGGACTGTAAGAGATGGACATTTATTGCCAGCAGATACAAAATCTGAGGGAGTATGGGCTGGCACGATGGGAGCTAATGGTCATTGGAGCAGCTGGAGTGGGGAAAATGACAGCTGGCTGGTGTACTGAGATGACGTTTTAGTTGGGTCACTTGTGATGTTTTTGTGATTTCCATCAGTGACTCTAATAACTTTAGAAGAAGTATGAGAGTGAGATTCAGGCTAGATGAAGCTGGGAATGAATATGTCTTGAGATTACATAAAAAAAAGATAAAAGAAACAAACTGCAGACTGATAATCACTTTCTATCTGAATGCTTTTTGCAACAGCGTCTTGTACTTTCATCATGTTGCAGGGTAGTAAACTTAATCAGGAAGGAAAGCTGTGTTTTTAATTCTTTCAAATGATGACTATTTTACTCAGAGCTAAGCAATAATTTCAGTGTTCATACATACAATGCTTCTATCAGACAGACTGAAAACCACCTGGGTTTATGCTCTCCACTCTAATGAAAATAAAGAAAAAAATACAGGTTATGTCTAGTAAATATTAGGGGTGTATCAGTTTATTAATCCAGATTGATTAATCAATTCAGAGATCAACAATCACATTTATGTTACAGAATTTGTGATAGTCAAACATTGACTTAGTATGATGTCATATGTTCAAACTATTGATTTACACGCCTAGAAGCTGTTTTTGTCATGTTCAACGTGCAACCTTAATTCTAATGACGTGGATATGATGTGTAAAACATAAATGAAAACAGTATACACAGATTTGTTAATCCTTTTTTAACTTTATTCAGATTTTTTCTTTACTACAAAGTTCAGATTTATTATTGTTCAAACTGATAAACTTTATTGTTTTTCTGCAAATAAGCACTTATTTTGGATTTAATGCCTGCAATGCTTTCCTGAAAGCTGGGACAGGATCATACTTGCTACTGTGTTATATAACCTTTTCTTTGTACTCATTGGCTGCCAGCCATAGTTGTAGCAAAGAACCTGATCCTGACGGCGTTTCGGAGCTTTTCGGCTCATCTTTCCGGACCAGCAGATTATTGGATTGTGGAAATATAGCTGTGGAAAGTCAATATGGCAGAGTGCGTGCATGCAGAACCCCAAATTTGGATGCACATCCAACACGTTGGGAATGCATACCCCAAAAACTCCCTGACAGACCTACCCTTTCCATATACAGAAACCACAAAAACATTACAGTACACAAAAATGATAAGGGAAGTGTGATTATGAATATGATGGGATTCAAATTTATTCCTCTTAGATCACTAAAGTTACATGAAAAGTCTAACTTCTCATGTGACTCACAGAAAACATTTGATTATTTCACATTTAACTTTTTTTCTAAGCGTGGGCAGGAACTTTCTCTTTACCGCATTAGTTTGTCATTAATGTGAGTTTACTGCTAACTGTCTGGATAATGAGCCGTTTAAACATACAGCATGTAAATTGATGTGGCTAAATGATGCCAGTAATACTTGCCATTGACACAACAACCTCAAATATTTAGTCTCATTGAGACTAAATGGTTAAACTAAATAACTATTATTAAATGAAAGCAGGAAAAGGTTTCACATGTGGTTTAATTGGGACGATATGCAGAAAATGACATCAGCCAAAGTGAGTGATGCAGTTTCTCCCTGCAGGTACTCTGAGCGCAGTAATACCAAATGTGTGGGAATCACCATAGAGACGAGGCCAGACTACTGCCTGAAGCGTCACCTCAGCGACATGCTGAGCTACGGCTGCACCCGGCTGGAGATTGGAGTCCAGAGCGTTTATGAAGACATTGCTCGAGACACCAACAGGTACTGCAGGGCAGCTCTGTGTAAAAGTTCCAGGCCACCAGACATTTCTTCATGTTCCACTTTCATGGAGTCCGACTTTGTCTCTTGAGCATT
Organism: Pseudomugil gertrudae; assembly: GCA_037177535.1. Classification (NCBI taxonomy): domain Eukaryota; kingdom Metazoa; phylum Chordata; class Actinopteri; order Atheriniformes; family Pseudomugilidae; genus Pseudomugil; species Pseudomugil gertrudae. Next base: position 2,420,730 of record JBAMHV010000024.1, read on the forward strand.
ATTCCATCAGGGTGTTTCTTTGAAGGTTCACAGTTTTTTCTTTGTACCTGATAATATTCAGAGGAATATTTAAGCCACCTAACCCTGAAGCATGAATATTTAATAAAAGGTTTTCAACTCATTGGATGGATCCAGATGGAAAAGGTGAATGTGGAACTGCAGAAACAATAAAACGTGTTCTTTATAGAGTGCAAGAACTTTACCCCTTACAGAAGGAGGGTGTTTTGTGAGCTGGAAACCACCAAACACTACTTAAGCTGGATAGCTGGACTAAAATGAAGAAAGTGGTGGACGTATATAAATGGATTTAAGATTGTGGAAGCACCTGTATAAGCTGATAACACCAAACTGTAGATGGCAGCAATATGTCTTAGACAAGTCTAGTCTGACGAACCAAAGAGCAGATGTCTGTTATGATCATCCTTTCATAAAGAAACATCATGTGCATCTGTGCAGGATTCTAAAGAACTCAATTAGACCTCCAAAATAAATTGCAGCAACAAGACGATTCCCACACAATTATCTAATCCTCGTGGCCACAATCCTGCAAGTTTATATTTAAACCAGACTATTTGTATAGCACCACTTCACACCATCCCAAGGCTGGACACCACACTGTTCCACCACACCAACCGCCTGGATCAAATCCCGACTTTGATTCAATCTCCCATCCCGAGCATGCATGAGGCAACGGTGGGAAGGAGACCGGCAGAACCCGGCTCAGGGAGGGCAGCCATCTACCTCGACTGGCTGGGGTGAAGAGGACGGAAAGACATGCACTGCGACTTTTATCCAGGAGGACCTGCAGAAAAAGAAGGAACGTGTAATGCTCCAACACAGCTGATTCAATTTTACCAGTCATTGCGCAGAACACCAGAGGTTTTTGGGTCCATTTAATGTGAGCCAGGTGTGTTGGAGCAGCACACCAGAAAGCTGCAGGGCAGTGACTACTAACTTTGCATTTTTATGAATGGTTTGCTGTTGTTCAGAAAACTAAACAGCAGATAAATAGAGACTGGGAGGGATTTCCTGAAGAAGTGGCAAAAACACCCAGCAAATAGCTCACCTGAGAGATGCATGTGGACCTTCAGTTGATCCATATGCTGTCGCCTGAAGCCTCAACAGCAATGGTTTCTATGGAAACGTGACTGTTAAGAAGCCATTCATAAGGAAGGACTGAGATAAGCCACATGGCACAAGAACAGCATTAGACGTCAGTGACAACAGGTCTGACGGAGAACAATGCCTCAACATTGAGGCATCATGGGACCATATGGAAGGTCCTTCAAGATGCCTGGAGAAGTATTCCAAACCATGGTCTTATCAAATGTTGATCTTTTAATTTGCATTTGTTCCTATAAATAGTGTTTTGCCCGTTTTCTGATCATGTATAAAGATCATGAGTGTGGCTCAAATTGTGCACATTGCTGCTCATAAGGAAGCAGGACTAAATGCAGTCCTGTGTTTACATGCAGGAGATATGAATAAGTTTGTAGTCGTTACAGTTTAATGTGAATGTGGTTTGTTTGTGTTCACCAGAGGCCACACAGTCCGAGCTGTGTGTGAGTCTTTCCACCTCGCCAAGGACGCCGGCTTCAAAGTGGTTGCCCACATGATGCCAGACCTGCCGAACGTGGGCATGGAGAGGGACGTGGAGCAGTTTATAGTAAGATTGTTCTTCTCATTACTGACACAGAACATCCCGTTAGAAAGGTTCAGGGCAGTATGTCCTGTGTGCAGGGGAATCTTTTCCTTGTTTAAAAGATGTCTTGTTGAAGTTTGATTTGGGAAATTTAGGTTTGTTTTGAACTGATTATAGAGGTTTTTCATTCTACTGAAGGCTTGCTGACAGGGATTTGTTGTAGTAAGAAGGTAGGTGTAAACTTATCAGCACCTTTCAGATTTGCCTACCCGCTTTCTTTGCTTTTTCCTCTGCAGAGCCGCAAAGAAAATGAGACTTAATATTTATCAGATTTCACCTGACCCTTTCTAGCCAGCATGTATGCGTAACTAGACACTCCCTCACGTGCGCCAAATTGAGTACAGATTCGGATTTATAAACGGAAACAGCCGTGGGACATGCGTGCACACTGTTTTATAAATCGGGAAGTAAATGTGCGCAGCATTTCCTGTTTTACGTACATACACCATCTGTTAGCATCTTTGGTACACAAAGTTTCATAAATGAGGCCGTTGGAGTACAGTGAATCATCATCATGATGAAGAAAGCAGGTGGAGATGATGTGAGCTGTGTGACATGATGCATCATCCTGCTGGAAGTTTCCATCAGAAGATGCTGCACTGTGCTCATAAAGGGATGGACATGGTCAGCAACAATACTCTGTGGTGGTTAAAGGTTCCTAAACCTTCATATTAAAACAAACTGGATAAACTTAAAGATATAACACTTTATTAAACAAAAGTTTTCTCAAAACAGTTATAAACAAAAGGTGTCCAATCGTTCAGTATCCTATCCAGTATAAAACTAAAATCACAATACTACCAAAAAGACCTGAAGCGCTGTGGTGGTTAAATCATGCCATGCTGGTAACTAAGGGGCCCAAAGTAGACCCCTCCACAACGCACAGCCTGACGGGATGGATCCATGTTTTCATGATGTTTACACCAAATTCTGAGCCTGATATAGAGACTCAGTAATGCATCTCCATCTTCTATTGTCCAGTGATGGTGAGTCTGTGTGAGTTGTAGCCTAAGTTTCCTGTTCTTAGCTGCAGGAGTGGAACCCGGTGTGGTTCTGCTGCTGTAGATCATCTGCTTTATGGTTAGATGTGTTTTGTGTTCAGAGATATTCTGCGAAACTTGGTTGGAACCAGTTCTGATTGGACATCCTGTAATCTTTCCATCATCTCCAACCAGCCTGTCCATTCTTCTGTGACGTTGCACATCAAAAACTTTGGTCCAGACATCTGCTACTCACTGGATATTTGTTCTTCTTCAGAACATTCTCTGTAAACACTGGACATGGTTGTCTGTAAAAATCCCAGTAGCCCAGCAGTTTTTGAAACACTCGGATCATCTTCACGTCATCTTCACCATGTCTACATGACTACATTTTTTTCACGTAATTGGCTGATGAGATACCTGCTTTAACAGCCAGATAAAACAGATGTACCTCAGAAAGTAACAAGTTGCAGAGGCTGTGCTACGCTTTTAATCACATAACAAAAAAAACATAATAGAATTGTTGCTGGGGTTAAAAAGACAAAAGTACAAAGATACTGAACAAAAAGAGCAGATCTCCTTTCCGAAAATACTAGAAAAGTTGAGCACCAAGTTTATTATTAGTGACATTCATAATTATACCTTATTTCTTTTACCAGATTCTTGGTGCGTCATGAGCACTTACCTCCCAGTGATAACAGCAAACGTCCTACACGTAGCATCTTAAAATAGCAAATCAAAAGCTGTGACAGCCACTCACAGGCGCAACCGTGATGTAGCTTGATAGGAAATTCTGTCAGATGTTTTCTCAACAGCAGGCTCACTTTACTTCTCTGATTAGAAACAGCTATAACATGAAATCACATCTCCAGACACTGTTCCCTCCTCTACATGCCTGACTGTAGGATGCTAATGGGAGCTCAGTTTGATGCTGCGTGTAGTTCCAGCCCATTTGCTTTATTTTTTCACAGAAATCAAGTGATTAAAAACACAATTAGGCAAAAGAAATGGTGTTACTAATTGTTGCAGGTGAGACTCTTGACTTAATATGTCAATCACTGTTTTGAATCCTGCGTTTCTTGTTTCATTTCATGTTTTTTCCAGCTTTATTGTAAGAATTTGTCAGTGTGGAAGCAACCCGACGCTCTCTAAGCTTCCAGCTGACAACACGTGCAAATTTTCTCCAATCAGTCCACACTCGATAAAGCATAATGAACATGCAAAAACAGGTTTGTAAAACTATGTGATTGTATTCAGGCTCATAATTCAGCTCTCTGAAGAAGCTGCAGTGGCGCTCGACGCTCTGTCCTGCACAACAGAAGATTGAAGCTGTGATAAAGTGTGTGTACACACCATTTGGTTGCATTACCTCTGTGTTTGTGTTCATTTTGCAACTGGCATCAGTGAATGTGTGTCTGATGGTAATATGAAGGGCACCGGCAGGTCGACACAGCAAGAGGAAGCAGATTAAATGTGTGTTTGGCCCCCGGCATCTCCTACTTTCTATGTCTCGAGCATTTCCTGTATTGTTTCTCATGTATTTTCTCCTTCTCACCTCATTTGCCTTTTTTTCTTGCAACAAACTTTTCCCCTCCTTTCTTCTCTCACTCCATGTTTATCTCCTTTCAGCCCTAACTTTCCACTTGATGCTTTCTCTTCTCGCCTGTCATCAATCTCCCTGCCACCGCCCCTTTGTCCAATCACATCGTCTCCCACTCTGACTCCCTCCTCTCCTCTCTTATCACACTGACACTTAGATTATACAACTTGTGTGTTACTTCCCTTTGCTCCTCTTCACCGTATCTAATCTTCCATGGCACGCTGCCTGCCAGAGAAGTGGGGAAAAAATGCAGGTTTTTTTAAACAAAATTTTAATGAAGCAAACTCAACATATCGCACTTTTTACTGGAAAGCATGAAATTAATCACAGGGAGCATCTGGAAATAGCTGCTCATTGAAACTTCTGTATTTCCAAAAACTTAGTTTAAATTTTGGCCCATGTTCATGTAAACTTCACACATTTGTTAATGAGTTGATAAAAATGGAAACCTTTCAAGCACATACTTTATTTTTTATATGTGTAAATGTGTGCTGTAATGCTGTAAAAACCTTTTTTTTGCAGAAAGCCTCCTTAGATCAGAGGGTAGACTCAAGCTATTTGTGTATTCTTTCATTTTTCTTTAGAAATACTTTGTAAAGCTCTTCTTTGCATGTTTGTTGTCTTTTGTTCTGTTCTTTGTCCAGATGATCCCACAGTCCTTCACTATTGTTGAAACTAGAGTTTTTGAGGGGATTCATCCCTCAATCAGACCTTTTGTTGCCACTAATTTTCAGCCCAGATCTTGTTATTGGGTACTTTTACATAAATGTTTTTCCTTATATTTGTGGGTTTTTTTAATAATATTTAAAGGGATATAATATAACTTTTGGCCACTAAGGGCACTAAAACTGTAACTTCCCACAGGCTTCAAAACACTGTCCCCAAAATATAACTGTCTCTCCATCCATATGTGTTTGTGTGGGACATTACAGTGGTTGTCAAGTTGTTTTTGGTTAGTGCTGGTCCAACTTGAAAAACCCGGAAGAATCCATCAGACACCAGGTTCAACTCGGCTTAAACAGTCTTTATTTTGTTTTTGATTGCTCTTTCCCATCAGCAGTAGCAGCAGCAGCAGCAGCAGCAGGTTGAAAACCTTGAAATAAATTATATCAAAAGAAACAATAATAAATGGTTAATAATTAGTAACAGTTGTATTTTTTATATTATTGCTGTACATAGTTCAACCATTCAACCACTACAATTTCCTCTAAATATCCAACCCCTCATAGAACAAAGTTACATTAATAAGTTATATTGTTTATTGCATTTTTCTTGTTTACTAATTGAAGCAATCATCTTTATAAATTAAATTTAAGTTAAAAATTACTTAGAATTAATCTATAATTATTTAGTTGGTCTAAAACCGATAGTTTTATAGATAACCCAAACTAAAGATGAAGCCTCCAATTAAATTAACATCACGCACTAACGTGCAACTATTCAGACGCGACAGTGCTAAAAAAAACTCATCGCGCACCAAGCTATAAATAACCGCACCTTTACACCCAGTGTTACATCATCATGGGAGTTAAACATTTGATCTGAACGTTTTAGTTTAGCGAAAATGAGAGGTGACCGATGGCGTGTGTATTCTTCCGTGCACTGACAGAGAACAAGGAAGCAACGCACCTGTTAAACCCAAGTCTCATCAATGCAGCGGAAGCCACAG
>JBAMHV010000024.1:2427559-2437568 GCA_037177535.1 Pseudomugil gertrudae
TTCTCTCCGTGTTAGCGTGGGTTCTCTCCGTGTTAGCGTGGGTTCTCTCCGTGTTAGCGTGGGTTCTCCCCGTGTTATCGTAGGTTCTCCCCGTATTAGCGTTGGTTCTCTCTGTGTTAGCGTGGGTTCTCTCCGTGTTAGTGTGGGTTCTCTCCGGGTTCTCCGGCTTCCCCCCACAGTCCAAAGACATGCACCTTGAAGATAGACTGATTGGAGACTCTAAATTGTCCATAGGAGTGAGTGTGTGTGTGCATGGTTGTTTGTGTGTGTGTGTTGGCCCTGTGATGGACTGGCGGCCTGTCCAGGGTGTACCCCGCCTCTCTCCCGATGTCAGTTGGGATCAGCTCCACACATTTTTCAACAGTAAACAGGAGCTCTGATGCACGATGCAAAACAGTAGCAGGTGCAGAATCCCCAAAGTAGTCCTTATAGACGTAATATTTGTCAGATTAGTTGCCCCCTCCCTTTAAGTTTCCCTCAGGGCCATGTGGGACACGTCCTCATGTGATTATGAGCTGTGACGGTGGCAAGATTATAAGATATCGCTAATGTGACCTATTTTGGAGGATGTGTCTCTATACCAGATCTTCACGGTTGTGAGTATGATAGTGCAGATAGATGGAGGATCACTGGAAATCACACAGATTGTTGTTACAGAACAAAACCAGGTCGCAGTACTTGTGTCCTGCTGTTAAATAGCTGCAGTGTTGTCTAATGTACAAGCTTAGAAGACTATTACTTTCAGGTAAAGCGTCTGCTTCTTTGTAAGTTAATGGTTTGATATCGTACACTTCTGTGTTTTTTTACACAATTTTAAGCAATAACAGATTAAATTGTCTCCGTTCATAATTCCTTAGATACACTTTGTGTACTTTTTAATTCTTTTTAACCTTTTTTTGTACTTCACAAAGTAGTTGCCATGGTTTGTTATTCAAATCAGAGGCTGGCGAATGTTCTGGCTTGCTGTCAAATAGATTAGAACAAGTAAAATGTGCAACATTCACTAGATAGTATCACAAGCACAGTTTCTTAAGAGGAAAAAAAACTTTGTTTCTCTTTGTCTATCTCATACCAGATGATAGCATGATGGCTGATATGAAACAATTTGTTTGTTTCAGGAGTTTTTTGAGAATCCAGCCTTCAGGCCTGACGGGTTGAAGCTGTACCCGACCTTGGTGATCCGAGGTACCGGTTTATATGAGCTGTGGAAGACGGGGCGGTACAAGAGCTATACGCCAAGCGCTCTGGTGGACCTGGTGGCCCGAATTCTGGCACTGGTGCCCCCCTGGACGAGAGTGTATCGTGTGCAGAGGTGAGAGATTAAACAGGATAATGGCTTGGTTTAAAAGAGAAAAATGTCTAGGAGGAAAGACATCTTAGAAGACATCTTAGAAGAGATTATTGCTTTAACAATGAAAATGATGTTTCCCAAAAATCTTGAAAGATTTGTCTCATGTAAACAGTGAACATTCCAACCAAGTTTTCTCTGAAATTCATCCATCTATCAGTTATGATAGTTGCATCTCAGACTCTACAGACCAGGAGCCTCATTTATAAAGCTTTGTATAGAATTTCTACTAGAATTGTTGCTACACCAAGTTAAAAGTGTGATTTATAAAACTCTGCTTACGCACAGATTCATGCAGTTTCCTTTAATAAATCACAACCTTGACGAAAAGGTTGTGCAGGTGAATTTGGTTCACTTCCCGCCCCTACACACCCACTTTCTACCACACACGGTCAATGCAAAGCAACTCATAAATATGTCTGCATATGAATCAACGAGTGTCTGTGGCATTTTACGGTGAATAATGGCAACTGAGAGGACACGTAAACGTTACTTTTCACAGACTGAAGTCTGTACTTGATGATAAGATGAACACACATCAGGGATCCTTTTTGTGGATCATAGTTGTGGCGTAACAATCACGAGTGGCAGCAGCGGTAAATTTTAGCGTGATGAAGACGTCTGTGTCAGAAATTTAAAAGAAAAATCATGGTTGGATCTCAAGGTGGAGGCGAAGATGCTGCATATGAGCGTGGACCACATCAAAGCGTACTTCCTCTGGGGGGGCGTGAGGAGCAGCTTCTACCTGCAGCATGTTCTCCACACTGCTGTGCAGCAGGATGAATGACTGGACCCAGGATACACATAGAACCATATCAGAGTCACAAATAACTTGTATATTAACTGAATGCATGTTTTTGCGGTTCACACAGATAAACTGGTTCTCACCGGGAGCCGGTGGTTCCAGTGGGTCGGTGGATCTAACACTGGACCCAGTTCAGTACATAGATGTGAGAGCTCGTAGGAATCTAAATCTGCTTATGAGCCAGTCATCCTCATGAGCCAGGAGATCTTTGTGGTCCTTTAACAGTCTCCCATCCTGATCCTGCTGTCAGCCTGCAGGTAGCGGAAGCACATCGCGTGTGTCACTGCAATATTTATACATTTCCACAGTAAATATGTAAAAAAAAACAAAAAAAAACCCACCATTTTATTTAATATGATCATACTGAGCTTGGATGCTTAAATACGTATTTATGAAATAAATACCTTGTTTATAAGCAAGACTATAATAATCAATGTTTCCGTGTTATTGATTACAATGATACAAAGTCTGATGTGAATGATAACAAACATGATTTAATGTGGCTGAATGTATTTTTATCAGCTGTACTGCCAGTTTTACCTCTCCAGAAGGTACAAAGATCACGTTTATTTTTAATAAATCCCAAACTAGTAAAGTACTTACGCAATATTCAGGCCGGATTTTTGTGTAAGCAGCTTTATAAATGAGGCCCCTGAACTGTAAAGTTTCTGACTAGAAATTATTGTGAAAAAGAAACTTCATGGGCAATTTGGAAAGATTACCCAGAAAAGGCTGTTGTTGCAGATTAGATCAGATTCCCAAAGCCACAAGTTTATCAGCACAAGCATTGTTATATGCTTTGCCAAGCACAGTGGTGGTGGGCAGATGATATGGGCTTGATTGTTGCCGCTGCAACTACAAGCCTAGCAATCATTGAGTTGGTTTAATGATGGAAAATTAGCTGAATTAGCTCTAATTAGCTGTTAGAATTAAAGGCATCAGTAGCAAATTTACTACAGCGTGGTTGAAAAAGAAAAGCGTTGAGGTATTCAGTGGTCTGATCTAATTCCAGACCTCAACATGACTGAAATTCTCTGCATGACTTGTTTTTCTTTTTCCTTCCTTCTTTGTGGCTGCAATGCTAACCAGAGACATCCCGATGCCACTGGTGAGCTCCGGGGTGGAGCATGGCAACCTGAGGGAGCTGGCTCTGGCCAGAATGAAGGACATGGGAACCGAGGTGAGACTCAAAGACCCTTCCTTTTAGCCTAAACCATTTCTGTCAGCTTATTCTACAGTAAGGTAGCTTATAAACTTCTCTAGCTGGGATGCAATCCATAAAATGCTCTGTAGGACAGCCAGCAGACCAACCCTTACCGTCAGAGCTATTTTCATACCTTAATATGATGAACGTCCGTTTTAAACAACTTATATGGAAGCACAGTGAAATCCAGAGCTAAGCAGCCTTTCTCTTACATTTATTGAATTCCTGTTGGAAAGCAGATTAAAAGTTGAGGCTTAAGACGTTCTACCAGCTTCCGTCAAAGACGACACCAGATAAAACCATAACCAGAAAAAGCTACAGGATAAGAAGCCATCTTTTAGCTTCAGTTAAAAGCAACCAAATGTGTTTTTAGGGTTATTTTAAAGTGTTGCTGCATAAATATTATTAGTACCTTTGTTCTAGCTCCAAACACAGAGTAGTGTCTTGGCTGTACTTTGTGCTTTTGCCTCATTCCTAAGCAAAGACTCTTTGTAGGCTCAGCCTTTGTCACAGCGTGCTCAGAAACCACCTCACAACTGTGTTGCTTCACATCCTTATCTTCAAGACTTGTGCAGAGCTGAAATTATCCCAACTTTGACCCAGTTTCCTGCTGCCATTTCCTTTAAAACGTATCTTTGTATTTTTATGTGGCTTTATATTTTTCATGCTTGAAGAATTATTAACCTTGTTTTTATTTACAGGGAAAGGTTTTCTTGCCCTTGAAACAGGAAGGCTTTGATGTTGAAATTTAGTCCCTGGTTGATTTAGGCACATCAGTGGTTGCCGTAGTAACACAAGTGTTCCCTGAGAGCAAAAACATGAGAGCAACTGTTTAAGTTTATGTAAAGAACAACCTGCATCTGATTTCATGCTGCACGTACCGTCAGTACCCCCTGTCTGTTTACCAACGATGTACGATCCAAACTAAGCTGGGACAGTTTGTAAGAACCTCATCTACTCATATTTCTGTCCTGACACAACATAAACATAATGACACAGACATTTTACCATTTCAGGGAAATGATCAGCTATATATTGAATCTGATAGCAACACATCTGTAAAAGGTTGGAACCTTGGCAACAAAAGGCTTTAAACTAACTGGTACAAATCTAAACCCATGGAGGAACATTTGACATCTAATTGGGCTAACTGGCAACAAGTCAGCAACGTGACTCGGTATAAAAGGACTATTTTAGAGAGTTTCTCACCTTGTGAAACAATTTTAGAGAATTGTTTCATAACTGAAAAATTGTAAAGACTGTAAAGAAAGTCTGCAATACCTAAAGTAAAAACATATTCAGATAATCAGGAGGAATCTCTGTGTGCATGGGACAAGACTGAAGGTCATAACTGGATGCTGCTGATATTGGGGCTTTCAGGCAGCACTGCATTAAAAATAGACAGGATTTATTGTGTACTGGAAACCACTGCATGGATACTGGAAACCACTGCATGGATACCAGAACACGTCCAGAATTCACTGGTTTTAAATATTTTATCATGACATCTACAACTGCAGGTTGAAACTTTATCATGTGAAGAAGCATATGTTAACATGATCCAAAAACACACCCGTCTTCTTTGGACCAAAACTCATTTAAATGATCTGAGGTGAAGTGGAAAGTGTTCTGTCCTCAGATGGATGAAAATGTGAAATTCTGTCTGGACAGCATGGACGGTGTGTCCTGCAGACTAAAGAGCAGGGGGAGCATCCAGTGTGTTATCAGAGAACAGCAGAAAAGCTGCATGTCTGATGGGATGGAGTGGATTAATGTCTATGATGTGAGCAGCTTCCACATCTGTAAAGCTCCATCAATGCTGAAAGTACATGAAGGCTTCAGAGCAACATCTGCTCCATCCAGACATCGTCTCTGTCAGGGAAAACCTTGCAGATTTCAGTAAGACGATGCTGAACCACATCCTGCATCCATCACAGCAGCATCACAGGAGCAGAGTCCAGATGTTGAACTGACCTGCCTGCAGTCCAGATGTTTCATCAATACTCTACTATAGATACTAGCTCTACAGCTAGGATCCTACATCCCCCCATGATACTCCACCAGCTGCTCTCCTTATTTCCCAGATGTTTACAGACAGATGTTAAAAGAAGAGAAGATGCTAACAACGCTAATCATCATCCTTGCTGCCATTAGGTTCAGAAAACTAATATTTTCCACAAAAAGGTAAAATCTCTGTTTGGACTTTGGACTGGTATGATCCAGTGAGAATTGAATGAGTTCATTAGATTTGGATACATTGTTTTTACCTTTTTGGAATTGGAGTTTCACTTTTAACTAAAATACTAAGAATACCTTCTCATGACAACATAGTGGGTTTTTCTTTTACATTGTTCATTTAATGACGTGTCAGATTTACATACTGCATCATGCAGCTTCTCTCGGTGCCTCAAAGATATTTTTGTTTCTGAACTGTTTCAGTGTCGAGATGTAAGAACCCGAGAAGTTGGCATCCAGGAGATCCACCACAAAGTCCGACCTTACCAGGTAACCTGAGCAGAGGAAAAACAGAGATGTCTTGAATTATTCAGGTCACTGATCATTAATTGACGTCTGAATATTAAGTTATGAAGATATGTGTACACAGGTGGAGCTTGTGAGGCGGGACTATGTAGCCAACTGTGGTTGGGAGACCTTCCTGTCCTATGAGGACCCGGAGCAGGACATCCTGATCGGCCTGCTGCGGCTGCGCCGCTGCTCTCCATTGTCATTTCGCCCCGAGCTGAAAGGAGGAGTCTCCATCGTCCGTGAGCTGCACGTGTACGGCAGCGTGGTGCCTGTGAGCAGCAGGGACCCGAACAAGTTCCAGCATCAGGTGGCGTTGTGTACACACACATATGAAACACTCCCTCCACCACGTTGAGCGTTTCTACCTGCTGTGGATCTGATTAGTTTTCTCCTACCGTCCCAAATCACACCAGCCCTCTATTTTCTTTGGCCTAGCAGACTGGAAATGTTAAAGTCTGAGATTATCAGCTCCAAATGTTGTGAAAAATGACCGTCTCTCCTTATCCACTCTCCTTCCTGTGCAGGGTTTTGGTATGATGCTGATGGAAGAGGCTGAGAGAATTGCTAGAGTTGAACATGGCTCCAGGAAGCTGGCTGTTATCTCAGGTAAGAAATGAACAATCATCTTTTCCCAGGTCACATTACACCTTTTGTAATTGCTGAAAAGATTGTCTCCTTGGACCGATTATTATCAATCTGATTCTGGAGTTTCTTTCAGCTTCTTTTTATTTTCTCTGGTAATACAGACACAGTCAGAGGTTTACATGCACTCATCATAACTGAATGACATCATCAGAGCAGCTCGTTTAATATATCCCAAAGTTTTAAGGGTGCCGGCCCCTCCAGGAGAGCTTTTCCATAAATAACCTTTTTTTATGATGATTATAAACTCGGATTAACTTGGACACGGGTTTAATGAATGGTAGCTCCTCTCAGGCTGCATCATAAAGCAGGTTGACATAAAGTAAAAGCATAACAGATAAAGTAAGCATTAAAAAAGTAAGAAAAAGCAACAACAAATAACATTTTTATTATCTTTAAATTTATTTCAAATTAAAATAATTAAATATAATTAGTTAATGTGGACGTCATGTATTAACACATAAGCAAATAAACATGCTTAACCTGGATTTAAAGTCTACATACAGTAAAAGTTTCATCTCCGCAGGTTGATCCATATGTTTACAGCTAAATGCTGCTTCTCCATCTTTCAGGCCTTTACACACCTACTCTCATTATTCTGTTTGAATCATTTGAACAGCTATATTTTTTTATCGAATCAATGTCAAATCAATGGGAACATTCACATCAGTGATAAAATTCTCGTTCCACCTCATCCATGATGAGAATCTCCTGTTCCACCTCATCCATGATGATTGAGATAGTGACGCAGGAAGCCTCTAATATACAGTGAAAGTTATCTTATAATTGCACCCACCATAGATGCATCTGCAAAGAGTGACATGTGACGTTGACCCCCAGCAATGGTGATTGTTTAATTTTTCTTTTGTCTTGCAGGTGTTGGAACCAGGAACTACTACAGGAAGATGGGCTACGAGTTACAGGGACCTTATATGGTGAAGGACCTCTACAGCTTAAGAATTGACTGAACCCTGCTCTTTTTTTAAAACTGGATGATACATAAAGGTTCACATAAACACAGATTGCTGCACTAGTTGCAATGGAACTGTCTCGGCATCTGAGGAGATAACTTGGTTTCTTTTGCACAGCCAATGCATCTGCTTTTATCTGAACACACCGGGCAACACTGCTGCATCTCCTCTGTTTTATTTAGATAAGAAGATGTGTGAGAGGACTGGCAAAGTAAAGCCATTTACTTCCCAAAGCCAGCTTCATCTGGGAGATGAGGTTTAGAGGTCACTTTAACAAGCAAACATATTTTAGAGGAAAATCTGGATGTTTACGCATAGTCTTATTCCCCCAGCAGGTCTACCAGTGCCACCAGTGCCTTGATGGTGAACAAAAAACCTGTGAGGAGTTTTCAATGTGACTCAGACAATGTTAGAAAATGTCTGACTATTCTTTAAATAGAGGCTGGAACATCACGGTCTGAGTTAATCGTGTTTATATTGCAGTTAAATAAGCCATATTAAGTCAAGCATTCATTAACGGCTGGCAGCGGATGAATGAACACTGGGAAGCGTCCTCACTGGGCAGGCGTTGTATAAGTGTTACATAAATTCCTTCTTTCTTTTTTCATCCCCAGTTTGTTGTTTTTCTGTCCTGTAATTCACGAGCTTCTCACTCAGAATTTGCTCATCTTCTTGGGAGAATAAAGTATATTTCAGTTACTGCTTTGTGTCCTTCATTGTGGGAGTCTTTCATGTGCCAAGACATTTCAGTAATGAACTTAAATGACAGAATAGCCAAAAAGGCCACAGCCTGTAAATAAGGTCGGATCGGGCAGCTCGTTTAATATATTCCACAGTGTCAAGGGCGCCGGCCCCTCCAGGAGACCCTTGATGATTGCCTCATGAGCCTGTTTACCTGGCTCATTTGAGCCTGCCTTTCCAATTACATCTCCATCAGCTACCTGTCTATTCAACATTGACAGAATGCTGCGTTCAGCCACAGTTACTGGAAAGGATTTGTCATTTGAAAAATAGCCAGCAATAAAGCACAAAAGGCCTATTTGGTTGTCGACCTGTAGTCGGGTATAGATTCCAGCTCTGTGGGGGTGACTGAAGCTGAACCGACACGCGTAATTTCCTGGATCAGTCGAGGCTGCGCTGTGTGTTGGTGTTGCAGTCCCGATGCAGTGAAGAATAGGCCGCATTCGCGTTTCCTCTCCACGCTTGCTCACTCCCGCTATCAGCTGTGAAATCTGAAAGCACCCTCCAGCACACACACACACACACACACACCGGGCTCACACTGAGCTGATTTGTGCTGAAGAGAAAGCCAGAGAGTTTGGCTCTAATCTGCACTGCAACATGAGCAGAGGTGGAGAGAGTTCACTTAGACTCTGCTCAGCTGAAGGTTACAGGACTCGTCTGCAGAGATTACAAAGGAAGGAGGTGTTTAGACTGCATCATTACATGTTGTGGTAAAACCACATATACACAGGAGTTCATTTGGCTACATTTATTCTAGTTTGTAAATCCCAAAATAAAAGAAAAGCCTCGTTACTCTCAGAAAGTTAGTTTTTGTTTGTCAGACTAAATCTAAAGTCCACAATAACCCCTACAGCTGGACCTAATCTTCCCTTCTCTGAACTTCAGAATGCACACGTATAAAGTTTTATACAAACACTGGACAATACACAAAAATTACATTTACACATTAACACACCAAGATTATGCCTAACACACAACAAGTAATGTCTCCCCACCACAGGTGTTGGCTTTTATTAATAAATAATTTAATATGGAGGAATCCTTGCTGAAGCATTGCTACCTTCATGATAAAATGTCATGCATAGCATCAATTTCTTTGGAAAATGAAACATCCCTAACTATGCAAGTAGAGCATATTATCTGTAAAAAGGGGGATTTAAATACAACATTAAATACTGTAGCATCATTATGTTCTTACTGAAGGCCAGGTGATGCTACTCTGTTTAATAAGTATGTTGTAGTAAAGATGTGCAATGTCACCCAGCGTTTTACTTTGTTTGTTTATTCTCATCTTCTTTTGCACCATTGATGCTCCAAGTGGAGATGAAAATGTTTCATTAGATTTTACCACTGAGTTGTAACTAGTATAAATATGGTTGGTCTCTAAAGGGTTAAGTTAAAATGGATATTATAGGATGAAATTATTCAATTCAATTTTATTTATTTAGTCCAGTATCGCAACAAAGTCGTCTCAAAGAGCTTCACACACAGTTAAATCACACAACAACAAACATAACACACAATAAACACAGTAATGACTACACTAAGCAAACCCAGGACATCTCTGTCCTTAGACCCTCCTTCTCGGTAAGAAAAACTCCTAAAAAAAACCCAGTTGTGAGGATAAAAAAACAAAGGAGGAGAGATTCTCTCCCAGGACGGACAGGCAGATGTGCCTAGGACTGTTATCATTTAGCTCATCTACATTCTAAAATAACAGTTCAGGTTTGTAGCCTGCAGCAGGTGGTCTTCATCCAGACAGGGGAGTG
>JBAMHV010000024.1:2450782-2462287 GCA_037177535.1 Pseudomugil gertrudae
TAATATAATATAATATAATATAATATAATATAATATAATATAATATAATATAATATAATATAATATAATATAATGCAGGTTAGTTCAGTTTAGGGTAATGGCAAAGCTGGAGGCCATCTCAGTTGTTACTGATGAGAGGAAGGATACACCTGGACTGCTAACAGAGAGAGACAAATAACCATTTACACTCCCACTTGTTCCTACAAAGAGTTTAGAGTGACTAAGAAACCTAACATGAGACACGGAGTACCTGAGAAAAACCACGCATGTGCAAGAAGATCATAAAAACTTCCCACTGAAATATCCCAGTTTCAATCTCCCTCCCCAGCTGGGATTCTAGCTTTGAGGCTGTGTGGTGGTTAGCACCACAACACCACACAACCCAATAAATCATGTATATTCATTTGTTCATTCATTCAGCTTATTCCAAGCCAGGGTCACTGGTAGCTGGAGCCTATCCCAGTAGTCATTGGGCAAGAGGTGGCCTTCATGTTTATTTATTTAAAAATATTTCATACCATACATCTTTTTTTACAAAGCACTTTAAAAGAAAATGAATGTTTCCTGTTTGTAATAATGGACACAGAACAGACAGCATGGTTGTGACCAACAGAAAAAAATTTAATTACCAAATGATCTCCCGTACCAATTTTTTTGGTGTGGGAGTGACAACACAGGTGTTGAAAGTTAACAACTTTGTGTGTGTGTGTGTGTGTGTGTGTGTACTTAGAAAATATAATCGGAAATGCGGTGATTCATTGCACTCCAGGAAAGAGCAGCTTTGAAGTGTGTGTGTTGATGCAATCTGTAGCGTTTATCAGCTATGCCAATTATGAATTCTCTTCATTACCTGAGAAAGATGGAGTAAGTCACACTTCACTTGTTTTTATCTTGAGGCTGGCGCCCTTTTATTCTATTATCATATCTCACTGGCTGTGGCAGATCTTTGGATGCAGATGTTGGGTAAAAAACACAGACCGCATCTTCCCGCCACCACACAGGTGGCGGGAGGAGGAGGAGGAGGAGGAGGAGGGGGGGAGGGGGGGTCTTTTAGCTTGCAAACATAACCCAAATGTAATTTCTCAACAGATTCAATAAATATTTTCAGGCACTTTAAATAGATGAGTCCAATTAGAGTCATAGTTTGAATCACAGCTGTTTACCTCCTCGTGATGTTTCTGTGGCGGCTTTGCATGCTAATTAAGTAGTACACCAATAGGAGGGGCAAGAGTAATTATTACTCTAATTGAGGTCAGAACCCTTGCATTAAACCTGAGGTCTTTTCTGAGCTTACACACACACATAGTATGCATCAGTACAATAAACATCTTTTCAGAACGTCCCTCTTGTAAGTGGCAAATCTCTTTTGACAGCAAGACAGCTATTTATTGGATTGATTGTCTGCCACTAAATTCACATCTTCACTTAAGTTTGTACAAATAAAGATGGATGGGAACTGGTTGCCAATATCACGTCCACTTTCTGCACTGCTTCTTTACAAATATCTAATGATCCATCACATAAAGTCATGTAGACATGAGCCCCAGTTCTACAATAAAATACTGATAACAGAAATGCCTACCGGTTTGTTTTTACAGAAATTGCTTAAACATTTTTACATTTATATAAAAGTGTGATGGAAACACTTTTACATGTCACCAGACGTGACGTAGGGATCAAGTGACAAGTTAACTTCAAGTAAAGATGGTGTTGTACCCTGGTGGGTGGGACTGCGACCTCACAGCAAGGTCACTGGTTCCTTCCACTCTTGGCTCGGGCAGTGTGGAGTTTGCCCGTCTTTCCTGTGTTAGCGTGGGTGCTCTCTGGGTACTCCGACTTACTCCCATCGTCCAAAGACATGCATGTTAGAGTTGATTGGTCATTCTGAATTGTCCTTAGGAGTGAATGTGTGTATGTAACTGGTTGTTTGCTTGTTCATCTCTCTGTGTTACCCTGTGATGGATTGGCAACCCGTCCAGGGTGTACCCTGCCTGTTGGTTGCAATGGTATGGATGAATGAATGGAGGAGAAGATGTATTCATTTTACAAATAATTAAAGACCTGCGATGGACTGGCGACCTGTCCAGGGTGTACCCCGCCTCTCGCCATTGGTGAGCTGGGATTGGCTCCAGCCCCACCGCGACCCCGTTCAGGGAAAAGCGGTAGAAAATGGATGGATGGAAATAATTAATGACAAAAACACAACCACAATCCTTTATAGCAACAACCGTGAAATGTAGAGTTTTATAATGAATTAAAAAGAAAAGCCTTCGCAAATAAGTGGAAAACCCTGAAATGATTAAACTTCCAGTCACTTCATTGCAATTTGCAATTTGTTTGTTTGGCTACATGGCGACCTGGCATAAGTGTAAGTCTTTTTTAGATTTTATGGAAATGACAGTTCAGTAAACATCACAAAAATAACACCTGCAAATCACAATTACTTTGTCAAACTTTTTAACAAATCACTTTTATTAAGTGAAAAACTGCAATGGAAATGCAGCTGTTGTCAAGACAACTCGCTGAAATTCAATCTGAGCATCAGAACGAGGCAGAAAGTGGCATTCAACGTGACCTGTTGTTGGTTTACCAAGATTTCCACACACAACCATCTCCAGTGTTCAAAGAGAATGATCTAAAGAAGAGAAAATATCCAGTGAGCTGCGGTGGTCTGGACCAAAATGTCTCGCTGATGTCCGAGGGGAATGGACAAACTGGTTGGAGATGTTAGAAAGACAACAGGAAGTTGATGGGTACTAGTGGAGGATAATGTGGAAAAGATCACTTTGAGGTAAAAAGCACTGCAGACATCAGATCTGGCATCTAAATTAGATCTGCAGAAATGTTTCAGACACCTTGTTGGTTCTATGACAGCAAGAATGAATGCAATCCTGAAGGATAAAAACATTTCTGGTTCATGTCAGAAAGTGTAGTTTTTATCAGAGACAAAGTGAAACTGCATGTGGTACTGGTAGGAAAATATCTAGCCATCAATGCAACATGCTCCATATGTGCAAACACATGATAAACTGCACAGCTGCTTTTGTGCTTACACTCTCAAAAAAAAAGGTTTCCTGACTGTTTAGTGGTTGACGCAGCAGGTTTTTTACGTCGAGGCGTAACTCTCCGTTCAGGTGAAATTATGGTGGCTTTTAGGATGGAAATGAAATTCCTTTCCTGTGAAATTCATGCTATGGTCAAGCTGTTAATAACAATCAGTTGTGTCTTGACAGGCGAAAGTCTTGAGCCGCCATAAAGCACCACATTGATCCCTCACTCGGTTTCACATCATTGGGTTTGATTGTGCAGGAGGACGGTAAAACACCCTGGATGAGACGGAGGGGGCAGAAATGAGCTGGATTCAAGCAAATCACTGGTTAGTTTTGGTTGCAGATGTCTGTTGGAGCCAAGCACACTGTTAGCAAACATGGGAAGCTGAAGTTACAGATGTTCATATGTCATTATTAGAAATCCATTTGACACTGATGAAAGTTATGCTTTTATATCCACTAAACATTTAAAACAGACATGCATTAAACAACTACAACTGTGTGTTTTACATTTAACTAAAGAGATTTTTCATGCTAATGTATGTCAAAGGAATTAGCATCATTAATAATTCAATAAGACGGCATTCATACAAATCAATACAATTTCATTTTTTATCACCAGATGAAATGAATCTTCACTACAGCATTATTCCTGGAATATGACTGCTTTTCAAAGCATTTACATGATTACTATTGAAGGTTATTTATGTTGCTAATCCTGTGGGTGTTATTTAACAGTAAAAGCTCATTTTTTTAACACTTAAACTGGTTTGGCTTCATCCCAAAAGAAAAAAAAAGTGTTATGAAGATCTTCTCTGTCATTGACACAATCTACAGACTCATTTCTTTTGTGGGGAGTTTTTTCTGAGCAAGAGCATGTTAGCATTTTAGCTCATGAATGATGAAATCCTACCAATTTCACTTCCTAGAAATTTATCAGGGAATTTTTATGGAAAGAGAATTTACAAAGCATCACCACAAAGGCAGGTGTTCTAACATAATGTGAAGTTAAGCGTGACATGTTTGCCATTGTTGTAATCACTGCAAGTAGACCACCAGAGGAGGCATTTATGTACACTGGACAGCTGGTGGAGAACAGCGATATCAATGACAGACAGGCCTTGCAACGGTTGCTTGTTTCTCTGGGCCTTATCTCGGCTGCACCGAGGGGGCTGTCCATGGACCCGATTCATCCATCACTATCAGACCTCACGCAGCTTCAGGGCTAGCATTCACACTTTCACAGGGACTGGGGCTAAAAACAGCTCAAGATGAGAAAACAGTTGCAGATTTGAACTTCTGGACCAGAAGTGAAGAGTCGGTGTCATTCACAGACATCGGACTAAAAATTAGTTGCTAAAGTGAAATGAATTAGTCTGACTTAGCAAATAAAGTGTTTTATTAGTGGTTTCATGGTCATTTTGTAGATACAAATCATTTGTTTTCCATTCATCCCTTCATTTTCCACGCTCACTTAATCCAATTGAGGAGGTAAAGAGCCAATCCCAGTTGCTATGCTGGTGGGGGGCGGGGCAATGTTTGTCCATCACAAGACCAACACAGAGACAGTTTAGGTAAATCACACACACATATTTTGTTTTTGGACATTTTAGTGACTAGTTAATTTTTTAAAGCTCAATCCAATAAAAAGTCCACCCACACAGTGACTTCCAACTTATAGTCCAACTTTTATTTTATATGGATACTACATTAGATTCCCTATACACTGATGATGAATCCACACTGTCTGGGCTATGTTGTGGTGTTTTTTTCATGTGTGTATATTAATTTATTCGCTTGCAGTGAAGATAATTCCAAAGGTCTCATTTTTTCCTGTTTTGTTGGTTGTATCCAGAATGTCGCCAAGATCCAGATCTATCTCTGATATCTCGTAAACCTGTTGGGAAGAATGGAGAGGTACTGGAGAGGCAACAGTTACCCACAGTGCCAACAATAGAACTTGCACCACATTAATCAAGCCTCAGGCTTTTGAGACATGTCGCTAACATCGAATGCACGATGTTCAAGTTGCAACTTGCTGAATACCTGAAAGCTCCAAACACAATATCTCTGAGATAAAGCAGGGATAGAAAATGCACCAATGCTGACAAGTGCTGACTGTTACACCTTTCAAAATACATTTTAGAAACCACTGACTGATTGATGTTCAGTATTGTTCAGAGTTTCATGTATTTCAAGTCCAAGTAAAACAAATCTTTATTCTGAGTTTATCACATCACCATCCAATGCACCATTAACCAGCCAGTCAACACCAGAGCTTAGACAAGTCACTGAGGACATATTATGTGTCAGAATCATGAGAAAACACTCTTTAACACTGGGAGAATGTCCACAGAAGATGCTGATTGATAGATCAGAATCAATGCTTTGTCATTATACGTGATACAGTGAGAATGTCCCTAAAGTCAAAATCAGCTAAAGACTAAATCCACAAGGTTTTACAATTAATGCACAACCACACCTTTCTATTTTAGAGCTGCCAAACATACAAGTCTTCATTACTTACATGAAACGAAAACATCATTTTGTGTCAAAAGGAAAGGATCAACGCTGTGTAGAGTTCACACACCTACACATGAACTCTTTCTGCTCAGTATGGTTGTAAAGTGTTGAGTCTGCAGGAGCTGAATCAGTTTGCTGAATCGAGATGTTTGTTGCTTTAATGAGCCTTTTCCTTGACGGTTATTGCAGAGACACACATCTCTAATTTCACTCAAGTCCAAAAGATGCTTGAATATGATAATGAATGATTCATATATGCTACATTTTTAAAAGGCCTCACCATCTCCTGAGTTGCAACACAACTTGCAGCAGTTAAGTCTGGGGACTTGATCTATTTTTTAAAGCGTGTTTGCGCTGTTCAGCTCCCTCCAAATCACTGAAAAAAATCCCATCATTGTCAGGTTGATACATTTAAAGCAAACATTTGCCCTGCAAATGCCTTTCAGTGTTACATTTATATTATTTGCTAATTTCTTTGCACAAAGCATACGCGTAAGCCACCATCATTAATACAGAACTGCATTGCATTTCCCCCTGGAACCAGAAAGGAAGGGCTTCAGAGCCACAGGTTGAGGGTCTAGACCTCAGTTCGGGGTTGTTCTGGATTTGATACGACCATATGTGGTGTGTGTGTGTGTGTGTGTGTGTTTGGGTGGTATGTGACAACGCCACCTTTAGAATTTCATCCAAAGAAATGACCTTATACGGTTTGATTATGGACTTTAGAGACAGGTTCCACTTTAGACATTAAAAAGAAAGTTTGGCTTCCTGGAAGGGGCATCTCAAAAGGAAGAACATAAAACAGATCGTCCACAAACACACCCCCTCACTTCATGCCTGAAACCAGGTTGTGTGAATCACATGCAAACAGTGTTCATCCATCCATCAATTATCTGCACCGCTCATTCCAATGACGGGTCGCTGGAGCCTATTCAATCTGCCGGTCAAGTCACCAAAGATAAATTAGATCAACATGGCTTTATTATTGTATTTATAATATAAAAACTGACTGCCGACTGAATAAACTGAAACTTTTATTTTTCATGGCACAGAAAGTGAACATTGCTGATCTGTTGTTCTGATGATGGTGGTTTAATTCATTCATTTCATTCATTCTGCACAGCATAAACCCCACGTTCAGTCATCCAGAAGTTCTGTATAAATTTGGACGGTGTTTATGTTCACTATTCACACTAAATATGAACATTTGTGGAGATTTTTGGGAAGAAATTGGCATAAATGTAGGTCAAAACAAACACTTGACATTACTGAACACATATTAGCGTGCTAGCATACATCATAAACATTAAGATTACGTACTGGGAATCTCATTATTGTTTTAACAAAGTACTCAACATGTTTTTTAATCGAGCTCAGGTGAGATTCCCATCCGCACATGTCCTGTATGACTAATCCTAACCTGCATCAGGCTACATGCAGGCTCTTTTCATTCATTTTACATAAGGAAGATAATAGCATCTCCTATACAGGTGTGACATCGTTTCTAATCACAAAAGGCTGTTATTTGAACATTTTTCCAGCACAAACACCCTTATCGATCCGTGATCATCTCCATGGCACTGCTTTTCTCACCACTGCTCAACTTTTCTGGAGAAAACATCAGATTTGAAGCACCTTTGTCTCCCTGACCTTAACAGCAGCTTGGCTTTTACGGACACCTTACACAAGTCTTCTAGATCAATCTCGTGGTAGACGGTGCATCTATTTAGTGCCCCATTAGTTGGCTCAGTGAAGACGAAATTGGTGGCGTAGGCAATGCCTCCCACGTCAGTGCGGGCCGTCAGTGGTTTGTGTGTCTGCCCTGGGTTTGTGCGTAATAGAATGGGGGAATCCACCTCTTTCTCTTGCTCTTTTCTGACATGAATGGTGTTATACTCTTGAGGGGAGGAGGGAGAGAACTGGAGGGTTGAGCCAGGAGGGAAGGGGTGTGCCGTTATAAGAAGCCTCAGAGGAGGGCTGCATTTAGTTGTTGAAAACCTGAGCCAAAGGATACAAGCTGAGCCATCAAACTCTCCTGTGCCTGCAGAAGGGTGGACGCTTACAGGTAAGGAAGTGACTTTCTTTCATGTGAATGTGAGCCCACCTGTGTGGAGAGATTATGTTGTTTGCCTGGAACACATAAAGCAGTGAAAATACCTGTTTAAAGATTAGGAGATTCCTAGTTCAGAAAAGAGCTTGTGGTTTTATATATGTGTATTTCACTGGCTAACAGATCCAGGGGGAATGTTGTTACCTTTCCCTATCTTAAAATCCTCTTTTCATTCAGCGTGTCTTTGCTGCATTATCTCCTCTGCCTCTGTGATGGTAAATTTTGACCCCTTAGATAATTCCGTACATAAACCTCCTCACCTCGAGTATTTTTTCCATTACTCAGTTTGTGTCTCTGTGGTTCTAAAAGGTACCACAGAGACACAAACCATTAGCAGTGCAGGCATCACACCTGATTACGACTTAATTAACAAGATGCAAAGTCCCAGTTCCTGCTGAGAGAGCAGGAGTCACTCAGCTACACTATAATACTATACGTAGAATAATTAATAATATTATCATTTTTATTATTATTTTACTATAGATTAACTAAAGCAACAATAGCAGAATAACTGTTTATTCTTGTCGGGTTTTTCTTGTTTATAATAGAGTACCACACACCTGATTTAATACATTTAAATAAAAGGCGCCAAATAAAAAGCAGCAAAATGTGTTTTATTATTTTTGTGACAGCCACAGCGTCAACCTGTGTTAGGACAGAAGCTTGAGTAGTGAACGTGGTTATTATGCTAAGCACATAATAATGATGATTGTAATGATAATGGTAATGAATGTGCATAATCTTTTCCCATTTTCGGTAAAGGCGATACTCGTAGAGACCGGGAGAAAACGGGTGGTTAATGTGCCATTATTGGATAAATGGCTCTGCATTAAGGGAATGTTTTATAGAGAATGCAGTGTTTACAGAAATGTGTCAAAGTATTTTAGAGGGAAACTTAAATCTTTGCTTTAATTTCTGAAAAATAGAATAAGAGGAAATCTATTGTGGAAGTTTTTCTTCTGGAGAGTAAAAAAATAATGAAATCTGATGTGAGAAACAAACTAAAATAATATCACAAATGCATTTATTCTCTCTTAAACCTACTCAGTATAAATACTTTTCTCATTGTTTAAACTCCCAAAATCACCCAGATTCCAGGTAGATAAGAGGGATCAGATGATTCGTCATCAATTCGTCATCACTGAGGTCATCACCTCATGCCCACTGTATTTCGACTTCAGCTAATTTTCTGGCTTCACTGTCGTCACCTCGGTAAAAGTAAGGAGCTTGTCTGGTCGGGCTAGATTGCTTTCTCCAGGCTCTGTGTCCAATGGATTCGTGCAGGTGTCAACGCAGCTTAACAGCAACCAGATCAATGATGACACCATGTCAGCTGCCTAACTCTCTGCAGAATTTCAGATGGAAAGCTGAACCGCACAAGTTGTGTACAAAGGTTTTCACCTTTTGGTTAACTTTTTAACATGCATCTAATGCTTATGTCAGAGGGTATCATTAGATCAAACTGATGTTTGATCTTCCTGGACGAGTTTAACAGATAATACAGAATTAAAGTACCTAAATGCACTTCTCTGCAGAGTTTCATATCCAATCCAGCATCAGGCTCTACCTGTATGACAATTTATCAGCTGCACGGACAGATCTGTCTGCACTCCTCTGTGCTGTCCTATAATAACATCATTTTGGGGCTATTAACACCTCTTAATAGGAGCTAAATGAGATGATTGTTGATGTGAAACTCCTGCTGTGAAGGACTCTGATGCTGGGTATGATTGCAGAGGAGATGTTCCCTAACTGAGCATCTACCCTTAGGTGCAAATATGTTCCCAATTAAAAGAAACCCTGCAAGTGCAATGGATGGAAACAGACATAATGACATCCTCGTTATATTCGCCGTGATAGTGCCTTAAAAGAATATGAATATGAGGGGATCATATTTCCACTTAATGGTTGGGATAAATTAGCATTAGTGTAGCCTCAGTGGGAAATGATGAGAAAAAAGTGGTGCAGTTTGTCTTATTGCTTCTCAATTTGTCCGCTCAGTAGTGTGCATCATGAGATTTCCTAAGTAACAGCAGATACAGACAACAGCAGGAGTCATGACTTCCGTAGATCCAGATTAAAACAAAGACAATTTATAAGATAAGAAGAATTATTACGATGTCACTCCTGTGTCATATGCTTGAAAATATCTGCACCTACAGCATCATTATACCGTCAGAATCCTCTGCACTGCATCCTTTTCCCTTTATGACCTGTCAGTTCGGCATCTGTGTGACAATAACATGCAGCAATGGGGCCAGATAATAGGTGCAATCATGAAATCTGCTGCAGCTGTGGAAGGAACGGCTAAATCGGATTAGGTGCATTCTCTCAGATTAGTCATTTCGGGATCCGTCCTGCAAGGAAGGGCACAACACCACTACTGGTCCCCATCTAAACTCTCCAACGCTTTATCTGTGGCTGCACAGGCTGGATTTACGCAGCTGATGATCCTGAGGCTAAGTGTGTAAATCCTCCACAAACGGAAGGTTTTCAGGAGAGTAACCTGTTATCAGTGTTTTGACAGGACAACCGGATCATTTGGTGCTGATTTTAGGGGTCTTGTGTGAGTCTTATTGGGGATTTTGGACTTTAAATCAAGCATTGGAGAGGCGTTTTGGACCGGTGGAAGATTTCACCCCAATTTTCTAAACTAAACAATTAGCAGATTAAATGGCAGTTTAGCATATAATCTTAATTTGTTTGCTTTTATAATTTGAACCTCCAATTTTTGTCACAAAAACAAATGACAAAATGATTCCATTAGAGTTGCAACTTTAAATGAGTTTTAGGCTGGTCTATTTAAAAGCAATCACAAACCAGAGCGATGCAGGTCTAAGCTGGTTAGGACACATAATAGACCATGTTATGCTGAACAGCCCTCTGTCTTTGTTTCCATTTTGTTCAGTAATAGCTTTGGCAATATAAGCAAAGAAAAATATGTTATAATATTTTCTTTGCATCTTTCTTTATTGTGCTTTTACTGCCAGATTCAGAAAAGGGTGGCTGGAGGCAGAGATGCAGTGGTCAGAGGGTTAATCCTTAAGGCAGGGGGGTCTAGTTCTGGTCCTTCCGATCAACCATCCTGCAGCTTTTAGATGCAACTCTTGTCCAGCACAGCTGTATAAATAAACCCCAGTCTGACCATAATGATACTTTAAATAAACATTTCAGCACAGCGTAGCTTCCTCTGTAGCTCATTTGTGAAAATGGAAAATTTGGCACAGTATGGACATTATAATTATTTTCTTGTCTAAAATGCCAAAAAGCAATCTTTAAAATGCACTTGAAGATGGCCAATGCTGGTCTGTCCCTCGGCTTCACACATCTCGGTTGTCTTTGCCAGCAAGGTGGTTCCTGGTTTAGCTGATAAAACTGAATAAAAAACTGATAAAAGATGTTTTGGAGGCTTCTTGTTCAGTTTAGAATAACCTTTAACAAGATATAATTTTTCAACTTCTTCAGTTCTGCTTCTATATAAACAGTTTTGCCAGAATTTTTACAATAATTTGTGTTTAATTGGAAAATACAATGCAAACTTTTTGTCAGGTTGCCGTCGGTGGCGGCTGCGAGGTGTGGACCCAGGTGCAGGTGAAAACACAGGCGGATTGCTGAACTGCATTTTTAACAAATTTATTTCTAATAAAAAAAATAAAACAAACAAACTAAAGACTCGAAAACACTACTCACTGTAGTTTACCCTGGAAGCACGAAAAAACACTAAGAGACACCATGACAAATACCTACAGCAAACAATGATCCCACAACCAGAACTGAAACCCCACAGACTAAATACACAGACTAAACAAGACACAGCTGAAA
>JBAMHV010000024.1:2470025-2489050 GCA_037177535.1 Pseudomugil gertrudae
TATCTATCTATCTATCTATCTATCTATCTATCTATCTATCTATCTATCTATCTATCTATCTATCTATCTATCTAAGACTCTGATCAATAGTTTACATATCCAGCTTTTACAGTAACATCAGTGACAGCTTGGAGGCTTTGTAGTCGGTGTGGATGAGGCTCTTTTTTGTGTCCAATGATAAAGCTGCTCATTCTTCTTGGCAAAAAAACTCCAGTTCCTGTAAATGATTGGGCTGTCTGGTATGAACTGCAGCTTTAGATCTCCCAGAGTAGCTCAATGACATTAGGGACAGGAGACTGAGACTCCAGAAGCTTCACTTTATGCTGCTGTAGCCAACGACAGGTCCACTTGGCTCTGTGTTTTGGATCATTATCTTGATGGAATCTCCACATACGTGCACATATGTGCAGCTTCCAGGTGTAAATTTTCCTCCAGTATTTTCTGATAACATGCTGCATTCATCTTGCCTTCTATGTGACCAGGTGTCCCGTACCTTTGTAGCTCACACATCTCCAAACCATCAGCATCCATCTCCATGTTTCACAGCAGGAATGGTGCAACTTTCATCACAGGCCTTGCTGACTCCTCTTCAAATGTAACATTCTGGTCACATCACCCCAAAAGATGTTGTTCCAGAAGTGATGAGCCATGTCTCTGTGCTGGTTGGCATGTTTTAAGCTTAATTTTTTTTGTGACATTCATGTAGTAATGGTCTTATTCTGGCAACTCAACCATGAAGCTCACTTTTCTTCAAGTGCCTTCTTATTGTGCACCTTGAAACATCTACACGACTTTATTCAGAGAATGTATTTCAGCAGAAGTGGATTGTGGTTGTATATATATATATATATATATATATATATATATATATCTTTTAAAAGTTTTTTATTAGGTATCCAATGTGATGGACATTATTTAGAGGTCTAATCGTAATAAATTGGATTGAATTGTGTCTAACTGAGCTTGTTTTATACTTTTCTTCTCTTTAATGGGAATCTTACATAAAAATGATGCAATATGAATAAACTGAACTCAGTATAAAGAGGGTGATTCTGCAAGAATAACACAGAAAAATGAAAGCTGTGAAACACAGATAATGTCCTTTACATTTAACATGTTCAACGTGGATAATCATGTTCCTGTCTGACAGTGATGATCATTCAGGCAGCGGAGGGTTAAATGTGCAACACTTTGTTCTCATGTGGGGAGGAGCAATGCAATGCAAACAGATGTGAGTGAATGATGTGGTAAACATCAGGTCAGTGGTGTCGCTTAACCTTTCTTGTGTCAATGGGTTGGCCAATACAGATCACTATCACAGCCACTCTGCACATCTTGAAGCTGCAGATAGCTGACAGTCCATTAAATCTGAATATCTACGTCACCTGCATCACGTTTATCATAATCCCCTGTCAAAATGTGGATTGCAGCCTAATGAAGGAAACAGGCAATCGACTGATGCCACATACATCATTTTATGATTATTTGTATAATTAAAGCAATGCTTCTAAACTTGCGAGTGTTTTCCTTAAATGATGTTTAGTGTATTGGTCACAACTCTAATCTATGTTGAGACGTCTGAAAAACCACCTCATGAAAGTTATTTTTGAGAGTTTTTTTTTAAATGCAAGTGCTTCTATTACCATTTTTATTGCAATATTTAGGTTTTGGGCAGTTTGAGGGGTAATGGAAACACAGCCATAGATTCACCTTCACATCTGATGAAAGATAGTTTCAGGATCTTTTAATGAAACAACAAATTTCCTCACTAAGCTGAATCAAGTCAAAGTTTAACTTATGTAAAAGCTCTCTCTTTAAAACACAGAAAACAATGTTGAATTTAAAGCTGCACTCCTTTGATGGGATGTTTTAGGTGCAGCGTTGTACATTAGATATTCAGATACTCGCCATTTCTCCCATTTATCAGACTGAAAGCCTAAACTAGAATATTTGAAAATGACGCTCTAAATGTGCAGAAGCAAACAAAGGAATGTATTTTCTCTAATTACAAAAACATCAATATGGCACGACTTTGTTCATTAATAATGATGTTGATAAAAAACGGCAGCTTCAAAATGTCAGCTCATATTAATACACTGGTAGAATGTTATTAATGTGTGAGAGCTGCATCTTTGTAAAGCTGAAGTGCATCCAGCGCCCACACCATCGCTCACTCTCTGCTGCTTTTCTCATTTGTTTAACTTAGAAAGGGCCACTTAAGGGAGTACATAACAATATCAGATGGGCTTAGTCAGCGGGCTTGTAAATGATCATTGCGTGAAAAAACATTTCAGCAAAGCAAACAAACAGGTCCCATAATGATTTTCCATAAAGATGCTTATAAATGGACCGGAGTCATGCATGACTTGTTCCGTGTGCAACTGAATGTGAGTGGTGGTAATATGACAAAGTGGTAATGGTCATGGTTTGTTGGCTTTTACCCATTTGTTTATTTTACCGCAGTACACCCATCAATACAACACCTTTGCTGTCGATTGTCGAAAGATTTTCTTTCACCTGCATCAGTACCATGTCCTCTGTGCGGTGATGCTGAGCTGCCACTTGCTGTGACTTCTGTCCATTGTCTCTGTTAATATGAATATATTCATGGGTCGACATGATGGCGATGTTATCGACACGCTATGATGTATCGAGTCTGTAAATCCATCCATTTATAAACAGATTTCAAACTTTCTATTTCCTTCAACTACTAAGTTGTTCCTCAGGCTTTGGTCTGCAGTCAGTACGTGCTAACAAACCACATTTTGTGTTTTAATGGAACTGAAATTAAAATGATTATCCAGATTATAAACTTCTAAACTAAAATGATATTTAGGGATTGCATGAACCCAGGATACCGCTTTCACAGCATGTTCAAACAGACATGTATGAATGATGACGAGGACAACCACCTCTTTCAGCTTTTCATCTAAACAGATTAGGTTTGTTTGTCAGTCTGTAACCATGGTGACCCTTTGACAGCTATCTGGCTAAGACAAACAATATGACTGAACAATTAAATGATGGGAAGATTTAGACTAAAATGAACCTTAGACATAAATAATCTAACTTATATACGCTACTATTAAAAAGTTCTGGATCACTGTCGCAGTAAATCCAAGGGGAAAATAAACTTTTGAGTGGTAACGTATTGTTTTATAGGATGCATATTTATATCTATCTAACTATATTAATCATTTATTAGATATACAATTTATCCTGATCTATATAAACAAATAAAAATAATTTATGCATAACAAAAATAAAAAAATGCAAGTACTCATCTCACCAATAGGTAGGTATGCTAATAAATATAAGCATAATAAAAATAATACAAATAAACATAATGAACTTCTGGCTTGTTGCTGCTTTTAGAGAATATTTTTGGTGGGTCCAACAGGAACCCACTCCTGATGCCATCAGACTGGGATCCCCAACGTTACCACTGCAGAGCAGGACCCATGTCACAGGGGGGTAATAAATAATTATTATAGTTTATGATTTATGGAGATCACATAAAATAAAGATAATGTATTTATTTTCTGTATTATAGCATATAAAATAATAAAATCAGGCATGGAATTCAATTCAATTCAACTTTATTTGTATTGAACCTCTTTACAGTATAATATACAATAATATTCAAGCAGAATTTAGGCTTTAGATTTAGATTATTTATTATTTGGTGCCCAGAAAAAAAAGTTAAGCTACTTGTGACAGTTATAATGTCCCAGTTGGAGCTGTTCTATAGAAAACTTTCCTTTGGTTATGCAACTGCTTCTGAAGCCAGTAAAAACCGCCTGCATCCCGCTGATCTCTGAAGATTCATACAGTTTTAACATGCATGTATGTGTGTGTGGT
The DNA here is from genome assembly GCA_037177535.1 of Pseudomugil gertrudae. NCBI lineage: Eukaryota > Metazoa > Chordata > Actinopteri > Atheriniformes > Pseudomugilidae > Pseudomugil > Pseudomugil gertrudae. The sequence continues at coordinate 2,473,887 of JBAMHV010000024.1, forward strand.
AAGAGGCTGGAGTTTGCGAAGAGAAGCTATGCCTGCACACGGAGAACAAACTCTACTCTGATGAATAAATCTGGAAACAAGATTTTCTGCAGAAAAACAGAAGTTAGCATCTGAACAGAATGAAATGTTAATCAGGTAATATCTGGTTGGGAAATGGCCTGATGCTGGTCAGACAGACGGAAGCACACTCTCTTTGTCTGATGGATATGGAAATGAGCTTCCCAGTGTTCGGCTTCCAGCTTATTCCAGCAGCTCAGTGGCCAGAAAATCTGCTAATTGAATTTTACTAACTAGACTGTTTTTGAATAAATTAAAAGTGTTTTAAAAACACACTGAAAAAACCAAAAATCTTCCCTGACAGCCTTTTTTAGTTAGCTCCACATGAAGCATTTTTTAAGCCTGCACATACTTTGTGTAGTGTTTTCTCTTCAGTTTGTTTTTCTGTTATTATCTGATATAGTGGTGAGTGACAGGACAAATGCAGCTGAAGGAGGGAAGGTCAAGTAACACGCGCTGTGCATCAGTCAGAGGCAAAAGGACTTTCTCCAGTCATCTTTCGCCTCATTCAGGCAACTTTTAGCAAACCTTGTCTAAATAAGTCCATCTATGCCAGAATTTTTAGCTCTTTTTATGCCTGCATCTCCTTTAACGTGGAATAAAATGGCAGTGGATTGGTTTTTGCTTCCGCAGTGAATGAGCTAATGTCCACACTATAAATTTCAAACCTGCGCTCATAAAAAAATCCAGTCTGTGAACCGACCATCCAATCTGCAGAGGATGATTCCAACCCACATGGAAAATATCCATTTTCTCATTTACTGCCTCAGGTTGTGCTCCCTCTACATCCCACCTCCACTGTCCATCTCCTGGTGTTGGCTAAACACTCTTCCACCACCAACGCTTTGACTGACCACACAAATGCAAGTAATTACCTCCATAAACTGTAACTGATGCCACATTTCTGTCTCTCTATCTGCTCTCTCTCCCTGTAGGCTGGAGCCAGATTTCATAGGCATTGTCCCCCCCAAAATTTCCAGCTGTTGAGTCCTGGTTGTAGACTCTTCTACCTGCTGGGCTCCCGTTTGCTGTTGCCTGTCTGGGTGTGCTGAGCGATGAAGATCCCTCTGTGGTGCCTGGTGGTTCTGCTGGCATGTCTCTTCACCCCTGGACGCTGTGACTGTCAGGGGGAATGTGTGGCCTGCGGTCTGCTTCTCCAGGAGCAGCAGCTGCAACAAGCCTTTAACACTATAGTGAGTATGTTTGTGTGTTATTCTCAGTGGGTCACTGTCGATAGCAACATCTGCTGAATGCCTTGTGTTTCTGCGGGTACAGCTGCAAAGTGTTTTCAGCTCCCTGAAAGAGGTCTGTTTAATTGTTTCTGTAAATTCCTTTCAGTCTTATTAAGAGTTTATTGTTTGCTGGTATGTATTCACAGTGCATGCTTAGAAATAGTTATTTGTTGCACATGTAGTAAAAAACAAAAGACCTACAGAAGTTTAAAAACCATGAGCAGAAAAACTGAAAAAGCCCAGAAAATAATGGCCGCAGTATTTGCAACTATAAATGATTTAAAACTTGCTTGAGAAAGTGATGGGAAGCCTCTTTTCAAAGATCTTTTCATACCTTTTTATACTCGTTTAGTATCATTCAGAACTTTTATTTGAGCGATTATGGTTTCTTTGTATGTTAGTGAGCAATTTTTCCCCAGAAATACCTCATTAGCTTTGCCAAGGAGGTTATGTTTATCTGTTTGTAAAGTGTCTTCACACAAAACCATGATGTATTTTTGCAGTTGTTTTCTCTTTCTACTTGGTCTAACTCACATTTCATTAGATTTGGGAATGATCAGGAAGGAATTCTGGACACAGGAATTTTCTAATGGATTGTTTACCACTGCGAGGTAGAGGGAAATGTGACTAGATTACCATGGTTTTATTACATATTTGATTAATAGCATGGCTATGTCAAAATGCTAAAACAAATGTTTTGATCATCAATGGATCTAAAAGTGTCTCTATAAAAATAGAACAAGAGCATGGTGAGGAAATGAGCTGCTTGGTGCCGGTCTGTACTCTTCCAGAAGGCTACTTTTTACATTTTATTTAACACAGTTAGTATTTAATAATTCAATCATACCTTAAAATGTGCTACTGAACATAACAAAGAAATGAAATAAAAGCAAAAATCTGCACATTATGACTTCAGATTTTTATATAGATATAGATATATTTATTGTTTTTATTCACTGTTTTAATTTTTGTTCTTATTTGCCTGTATTTATTGCTTTTATTTAGTTTTATTGTTTATACTGTTTTATACAATTTAGAAACAAGTAAGTGTTTTATATTAGTTTACATCTTAAGTGTTTTATGCTGTGCAGCACTTTGGAAACATGTTGTTTATAAAATGTGCTATACAAATAAAATGGATTGGATTGGATTGTTCAGATGGGCCTTTCCTGATCGCTAAACGATAAATACTCCACATAAAACTTAAATAAAATGTGTCACAGAAATAAATGGTTTAACAAAACATTCGGTAGCTTTTGGTTTAATAACTGTAGAAAGAGGCATCCATGGTTTCTCACAAAGATTAGGCCAAACTTGGAGTTTTTGGAATATCACCCAGGATATCTTTCTGTCTGGACGTCTAAATGATGAAAAATACTAAATGTAAGTTTGTAAATAATCAAAGGCTTCAACAATAAGGATTTAAAAGTGGTTTATGGTGGATTCGGTTCACTGCTGTAACAGAGAACCTTCTCGCAAAGTCAGCTTTTCTCACCAAAAGAGTACAAACATAAGTCACAAACATCACACGTTAAGTTGAGATCGTGATTCAAAAAGTTTGGAAACCACTAATCTGAAGCGATTTACCCATGATGCATTGCACTGGACATGTCCATGTTAACCCACTTAAACATAGTGTGCAATATAGTGTTAGTGCGCTGATTGAGACACAGCCTTAGTCTTTACTGCCAAACTTAGGCTGCGTTTCTAACTTACCACAGTGCATGAAGCTCAGTGTAATCAGCCATTTACCTGTACTGTAAAACAATTCAGATTCATCGTTTTACATGGTGAAAAAACATTTGGCCTGTAGCGACTACAAAGAACTTCATGAGTTCTCCATGAAACAACACTAAAACAATAAAAGCATGAAGAAAGGAAGAAAAACAACCTCTTAATAAGAAATAACAAGATAAAGAGAAATTTGGCTGATAATTATTTCAGTGTGTCATGTAGAAAATTTCCAGCATGAACACAGGAATCATTTTGCAATGGCAACAGTTACAAATAGTTTTCAGGTAAATGGTGGCACTGGTAGACCCAACTGTGCCCATTATTATATACAACAATCTTTAGAGGCTTAGACTACAGCTAAGCATGATTAAAAAGCATTGCAATGAAGAAAATGTGTTTTAATCCAGAACATAGCTGTTGGTATGGCAAACCTGTTTTTTTTACAGTAACATAGCAATAAGTGGAAACACATTTCTCTTAGAAACTTGCATGGATTATAAATGTTGTCAAATATCTTGAAACAGTTTCAATGTACAGAATGGAGCAGCTGGAAAACTTGTGATATGACTGCTTTTAGCTCAGGAATATCAGGTTTTTCCATGTGACATTGCAGAGAAGCTATCTGCATGTGTAAGCATCAGCTACACCTCATAACATACATATCACCCGCTGCACTGAAAGGATGCCATCTCTCTGTGCACTCAAAGCAAAACTTCAGCACACATTCTCATTTCCAAACAGTCTGAGGCACGTCATCAGGTAAAAATAGGCTGTGGGCGTCCATGAATTGCTGCAGGATGGCTAATTTAGCTGATAATGATGCAGGGAAAGACAGCTGGGACCTTTTTGGGAGTTGTAATAGAACTATGTAATTGACTGCTTCTCAGTATCATGAGCCCAGGCTTACATCGGTGACTGACACATTTTTATCAGCTCTTCATTGTGTTAGCCGCCTTCTCGTTGAGCCGCAGATGGAATCCACCAAGCAATTCCATTGTTTCCGGCTCCAGACGGAAAGAAGATGTGTGAGGCCGCCGCTGTTTGGTATAATGTCAGGACCCATTGATTTATTCCTGCGCACACCTACACACGTGTGCATGCATCCGGCCACTGAGACTTCCTGTACACAAACACACACCCTTTCAGCATGAAGTACATAATGAAACTCTCAAAGTTAAACACCAGCTTTGGTATCCATGTGTGCTAATTATCAGAGATGTGCCTATAAATGACCAGTGATGCACGGTTCCTGCAGGATTTCTCAGAGCTCGGATTCGATAGTGTTTGTGTGTAAGGGTTCCAGATTTTCTCTGTTCTCTCCCAATATGTCCGAAAAGGGTGTGAGTAAAAAGTAACCTCATCCACGCTGCTGGTGTGGATGATTTATGATACAAAAGGCACAGAAATTTACACACTGACGTATCTTTTTAGAGTACAACACCCTGTTCAGGTGTTCCTTGAAAGGATGTGTCATGTGAGGACATGTCAAAGGATCATTGTGTCCTTTTCTTTTAAATCTCTTTAGTGGATTTCTGTGATAAAGTCTTTTGGTTGCTTCCTGTTTGTTTTGCATTTCCATGAGGTGACATCCTTTCAGTTGTCACTTTGTCCATGTGTAGTTGGTTTGCTTTGAATTAAGTTGGGATAACAAATGTGGGTAAAAAAAAATTAAACGGTAGCTTTTGAACCAGCAAACTTCCTTTCAAACACCTTTCAGCAATATTGCCAACACAGAGACTTTACAGTAGATGTGAGTATTAAGACCTCTTTAATGGCTTTTAAGTGACACTTTTTCTGGTGTTGTTGGGGATTTTGACATTGTTCATTGATCAAAGGATACTGCTGTGCCAAGACATCCTCCCATCCCAGCTGCAGGGCAGGAGACATCCAGACTGAAAATGAAAGCACTGATTGAGTGGTGTCATGTGCTGGAGGTGTGGACCCAAATGCAGGTTAAAGAGGCACCCTATAATCAACAAGATAAAACTTATGGAAGGATGTTTCACTACTCTGGAGTCAATATACTTAAAAATATTACTTTTATTTATTACAGATTTTTCATTTTTTAATTTTCCATTTGATAAATCTGAATAATCCAAATATTTATTTTTTATTTAATTTACTCCTCGGTATAATTAATATTTATTAAGTAAAGATGCTCTTGAGTTTTATTAATATTCCATATTGCCCTTGCATTATTGATATCAGTGCACACTGTACAATCTGGATTTTTTTTAAGGGGCAAAAAGTATCAATATTGATATAAATGCACATGAAAACATACAATAAATTATTGGTATTGTATCAACAGAAATAAATTTGGTACCACCCATCCCTGGAATCACTTTTCCTTCTGCTTTCTGTGATGGCCATCAACATTAGAAAGAAATTAGGACGCATCACACACACTTACATGCCCTCTGCAGGATAAATCTGTAACAGTGAGATCTTTTCTTCTCAGTAATTCAACAATAAAGAACAAAGAAAGACGCATTACATTTTATTTAGGAGCTTGTTTAAAATAAAACCCCTGGAGCAACTTCATTATAGAAAACCTCAAACATTTTTTCATTTTGACCTCTCATTTCTAGAGAACACACACACACACACACACACACACGTCCTGTAAGTCATAAACTCCTTCCGATTGCTTCATTGATCTGATGTGGAGAACCCCCTGGTGTGCTCATTTAATTTACGATAGATAATTAATTTCCGCTGAAAACTCCCTCTTCTGCTGTTCCTTTGATGTGAGCAGGTTTTTTGATAACGATGTCGTTTATCTTGTTTGAGCGAGATTTGTAGTGTAAATGGGATTTACAGAAAACTAACTGGAAGAGCACAGGAGTTTATGCAAGGGTAGAAAGGGAAAGATGCAGATAAATAAATCTGTGCTGCATAGCAGTTGTGGCCTGTTTTCAGATAAAACCTTTGAATGTAATATGAATTCCCATTTGATGGTTAATAAGGTCTATTCTATTCTCTCTTTCTCGTGTTGATCAGCAGAAATTTGCATAAATAATTAAACATAAAGGATTAATGCCTGACACTGAGTTATCTGGGAGGCCTATTTGTAGTCAATTTAGGTATAAAAACTTGAAAATGTTGTTGAGACTCAGAAGAAGAATCTCATCTTTATCTCCATATTGGTAAGGTTGTGGTCCATCATGGGAGTTCGGGCATGAAATCAGACTGTCAAGGGGGATGATAATAAGACAGGAAAGTCATTAAAACTTCCCCACAACTTTATTCTATATGTAAAAAAGTTAAGTTTTAAAACTTGCATCATTTCAGGAGCAAAAACATTATAAAAGCTGAAGAGTCCGTCAGAAATAAATAGTTATCGCCAAAGGACCTCATTTACCTGCTGTCCTTCATGCCAGTTTGTAATATCTTTCAATTTTGTGCTGTCAATCACCTTGTGGTATAAGATGTCATGTCTGTAGAGTGATGGACATTTCATATTGCCAGGTAACCTTCCGTACGAGCTGAACACAAGACTCACATGACTCAAAATGGTGATACGAAAGTCTCCGTTGAGGTCTAATTGAGAAAAAGTGTGATTATATGTGGCATATTTGTGGATACCTAAAGTACTTTGAAAGATGAAAGGAGGTTTTTTTTGTTTGAGTTTTTTTATTATAAAAGTTGATGTTTTAATTAAAAAAAACCTAATGTTTAATGTGAGATGTTGCTATTAGCAACAAACCTCTTTCTCAGTTGCTTTTGTAACTCGTGTTCGGTTGGCTTTAGTAGTAAGTTATCATTAATACGTTTTAGCAACTAGGTTAGTTTTGATATCAAAGTGTGTAAATAAGAATAAAATGAGCAGATAGCTGATAAATCTGACAGAGTGTGTCTTAAGCTTAATACTTTTTAGCTTAATTTCAGAAACTATGTGGTCGAGCTTTGGATAGTGTATTAATAGTTTTCTTCACATAGTTTATCTCACTTTTAGGGATAATAGGAATTTTCTTTAATGAAATATTTTTTCTCCAGACCATTTTTTTTATTTTGAGTAAAAAAACATGATTATCAAGGAATTTTAGGGAAGCTAACAGAATATGGCTAACACATTGGCAAACATTTACACATCAATGTATTAGCATTAGTTTGCCAACAGTAGCACATTATCAAGCATTATTGTGTTAGCACAAGTTTAATAAAGTAATGCATTACTGTTTGCTTATGTGTGAGCATATATTCAAACAAGCCAGTGTGTAAGCAAAGAGAAGGGGGGGAGATACAGAAGGCCTCCTGTTGTAGATTATTTATTATCTAGCTTATCTTTTTTATCTTTCATCTTTTATGCAACACAGATTTATCTGTTAGGTTAGGTTTTACAGTTTTACTCACTGGTCTGACACGAATTTCTTATGTGCCCCATAAACTAAAGCATCAGTATTCATTAATAAGACTAAAATCTAAATCATCACTACTAATTGATTAGTAACTGTAACTGATCTAACTGTAATTAGTAACGGATTACTTATAACAAGGCCTCATTTTACTTTACTGTAAAATGTCCAATTTAATAATAAAGAGAGAGGGCTGGTAGGGGGTACCAAGCAGTAATATTTCAGGGCAAAGTTTTCACTTTACAGTATCATTTCTGCTATTTCTACTTCAGTTATGACATCATACTCAGACTGTGTGCCTCAAATACTGGATGTGACAGGTTTTCTCTACAATCTCACTGTTCTGTGCTTCTTATTTTAATACGAGGTTTTATGAGTTCTGTTTTCCTTATTTTAAAGTGTTATATTTAAAACTTATCTCACTTTGAGTATTTAAAGTCTGTGTTTTCACATTCGTGCTGCAGTCTGTGTGGCTTGTTCTACAATCATTCACTTTCAGTGTTTCTCATTAGGTCAGATTGCTGCTTTAATCTGTATATCACTTTAAAAAAGGCTTTTCCATTGGCTTAAGTGTAAATAACATCATTCACTGTGTTCCCTCTGCAGGTCTGTCTCCTGGAATGTGAAGGTCATACCGCCTCTTCGCTTACATGGGAAGTGTGCAAACGTGCTATAAAGCTTTCGCACCATCCTTCTTTTCCTGAGGGAGGCGCTGTGTTCAAGAGAACTGGAGAGGAGCTGGAGTTGACCCCTCTTGACCTGAACTCTGACAATGAGCTGCTGCAGTCCACAGCCGAAAAGCATTTTCAAGAGGAGGATGAGGATGAGACACCCTTCGAGGAGCGCGGCATCCAGTATGACTCATCGCTGCTGGAATCCTTGGAGGAGGGGGAGAGCCTGGAGGATCTGGATCTGGCAGATAAAGAGAGGAAGCAGAGGGAGGAGAGGAATGAGGAGAGTGGCATCCAGCTAGAAGGGGACCAGGATGACAGCTCAGAGGGTATCACCTTATCCAAGCGCTTTGGAGGCTTTCAGAGGGGACGCCATGGATACAGGAAGCTGATGGGCTCACCCATGAGGCCCCTACAAAAACGCTACGGCGGGTTCATAGGTGTCCGGAAGTCTGCCCGCAAATGGAACAGTCAGAAACGGGTGAACCAGCTGCTCAGGCAGTACCTGGGCATGAGGAGCAGCCGCAGCGGCAGGTTCAACAACGTCCCCATGACTCGGGTTTGGAGGCAAAACAAACTGTAATGTGTTTTCTGTCGCTGCCCCGGTTACCTCAACCTGTGAATCCTTTTTATCAGCAGCTCCTTCAGTTTGAACTGTGATGTCAGCATCGTGATCAGAACAACAGACTCCATAGCTCTGCACCGCTCTCTGTGTCTCTCAGTAACAAAGAATGTTTGACCGTGATGTCCCTCTTATTAAACATGCCATCCTGTGAAGTATAAGAATTAGAGAAATGCAATTGAATATATTTTTGTTTGTCGGTATAATAAATGTGGCCCGATGAGATTGGAAAACTGTCTGACTGAGGTTTGTTAGAGCTTAGTTCATTAAAATCATGTTGAATACACTTTGGTCCATGTGTGGATGAGACACAAGTCATGGCTGCTACACTCTGTGGTGGGAAATGGACTTAACCAGCGCTCTACAGGTTTCCACTTTCTAAAAGAGGTATAGATAAGGAACTAAATTGATCTAATGCAGATATTTCTACCCAAGTTTATCAAATGTCAAAGATGAAGCATGTCGTTAAATTCTAAGTGGACTGTCTTTGCAAGATGGTTCAGTCAGATGTAGGGTTGGATGGTGTGACTGCTGATCCACAAACTGCTAATTACTGGTATGAGAAACCAATTTTCTGCTTAAGAAATTTAATTAATTAAACACTAGGAAGATAAAATTGATTTTCTGAACAACAAACTCCTCTCCTTTCATCCAAAAAGACATTAGTCCTGCTGGAAAAAGAGGTTTTTTTTTGTACTACTTTATTCATATTTTGGTCATTAAAGGGATTTTTTGTAGCAAAACCACACAAGTTTCTGCTGGAGATGAAGGGTACAATCCCCTGACCTGCTAATAACAGAACACAACTGCCCTCTAGTGTTAAACTAATGGAGATGTTCCTCTTGGAGATGGAGTATGGATGGTTGGATCATAAATAACGTGTAGGATAAATTCTCCTCCTGTAAACTGCAATTATTAATAAATTAGTTATTGTGGCTATTGTATAAAACTTCCCTGCAGCTCTTTATAAAATATATAATAACGCTTTTATTTAATAGCAAATGTGTAAAGACATGCGAGAACGCTACACATGCTCTCATTTCAAGTTAAGCATTGTGAAGAGGGATTGTATTAGGTAGATAAAAACAGAGTATTTTGCTTTGCCATTTTAGTCCTACTGGAGCAAATCCAAGATAGAAAGTAATAATATATAAATAATATATAAAATATATATTTTACAGATCTGAAATGAATATTTGAACATTTTGAATTTGATGGCAACATAATAAAAAACAAACAAACAGGAAACCTGCTTGTTTTTCTTTAAGTTTAAGTAATTAACTTTAGCATAGAGACGACATCAGGCTTCATCACAGCCTCTTATTTGGACCAATGAGCTTTATTTTGCAGTTTAGGGTTTTCCAGCAGTGTTCCTGAACCCATGCAGTGACCTCCTGTATTAAAACTTGACCTTACCTGTGGTCCCAAAGATAATGGTTTCCTATACTGGTGTCCCTGCTTAGCAACAATGCCTCCAGATTCCCAGAACCTTTGATGGTACTGAGTAATGCTCTGCAGACCATGAAGCAGTCAGAGCTTGTATTATGTAGAAGCAGTTGTTTTCAGATGGCTGAACTTCTAAGACTCAACCTCTCTGAGGTGCTCTTATACTCTGCAACGTGTTGCTGGATAACTTAGCGTTAAAACACGTCCTTCCAGCTGTACATTTTATAGATGAGCTAAAGGAAAACATAATCACTTTTAACATTTATTAAAAATCTTATCTGTACTCTGGTGTAAATATTGGTTTATGATATTTAGCATCCTGCTTTTATTTACAATTAAAGCAAAGCCCAGACTAACTTTAACATATGTCAGCTATAAAGTCTACAACAAATAAAGCCAAAATGTTCAAGTTTTTCTGTTATGTGGGTGTAAAATCACTAAATATGATTATAAGAGGAATAACAAATAAACTCTAAAACAGGATCCACTCCATGCATGCTAACAGACATAATGCCTATCATTAAATCTGCTGTTTAAACAACTTCTCACTATTTCAGAGAATGGGATGTCTCTGCATGTCTGCTGTGGTTATTGCTACTATAACAGGAAAAATGCTGCTGCTTGGTAAAAAGCAACAAAAAAAGCTCCTTTACTTTCCCATCACATTATTATCCTCAAAGCCACCATTTTGAACCCTAAAGTGTTTACTGGTGGTTGATTAAACAGTATTATCATTTCTGCTAATGAGCATCTTGGTGCATGCATGTGTGTGCGTTTCTCTGTGAAACTCAGCACAAAATGGTTTTTGTGATTAGCGTTTCACATGTTGGACATCTCTACCATTGTTCTGAGTCGTCACACAAAATGTGCACAGGAAAAATAACAATAAAGTAGTTTGCTTTTCCTCTTGTGGACTGCAGTGCAAAAGAAAAAGAGAAAGCTTTGCAAACTCTGAGTGCTTTTTATTGTGTTTGACAATATATGTCCTTTCATACAAACTCGTTCTCCTAATGCTTGTCCCCGCCGGCATGACTCCAAAGCTTCACGGATAAAACCATAACACTGGTTGTGTGCAAACACATGGGCAGGAAGAAGGCTAATTTTATGGAAGGAATTTGGTTGAGTCGAACCAAACGTAGCTTATTCTTGTGAGTTAATATTCCAACAAAGTGCAAAAAAAAACAAGAAAGACAACCCATTTTGCCCAGTACACAGGCTAAACAAGACGATTAGAAAACAAACAACGAAAAAAGGTATAAAATACTCGTACATAACTCAAAATCCACAATATAATGTACATCATATCCACTGTGTAACCACTGGAAGAAGAGACTGGAATAAAGAAAACAGCCAGGTAGCAGTCTAATACAGTGGAGCTACAGGGGCATAATATGACCTTTGGATAAAGTAGGAGAGTATCGTAGGCTTAACACATCACATGGTCAGTTAACAGCACCATTGCAGACTTCAGTTTTCAGGATCAAAGATACTAACATACACAAAAGTTAATTTGCATTCCTTTAGGAAAGAAACCAAAATGAATAAAAAACATGAAGAAAACATGTAAAAGAACTTCTTCATGGCTCACAGGCCCTGATTTATATTCTCTTTTTATTCAATAAAAGTCTCTGTCCACACTCATCCATCTGTCCAGGTTTTTATTTCTTTCTTTCTGGCCTCTCTCGCCTTCACACAGCCGCATCTAATCGGGGAAGCGCTGGCAGGCCTTTTTCCAGCGGCAGGCGGTGCACCACTGGTCCTTGCGCTCCACTCCGTACACCTTCCGGCACTTCTTGGCCTCCCCGCGACCTTTCCTGGAACAAAACAAAACCAAAAAGCCTCTCAACCGCCAGGACAAGTTTTTGTGTCTGTTTGTGGGTCAAACTGTGGAGCAGGCTCAGTGAAGAACGCAGGCAGCGTCCAAATATCCATATAACCAATGCCTCTGTACCCTGCCTCTTGCCTGTTTACCACTGTGATAAGGTTCAGCTTACCTGCAACCCTAGACTGGATTAAGCGGTACAGAAAATGAATGTATGAAGTTGCTCAGGTTTGGGATATTTCCATCAGGCACAGCTGCACATTTGCTGTTAACATGCTAATATTTACCAAATACTAGCATGACTTAGACAAGCCGTATTCATGACTGTGTGGGCAGTTGTTTAAGTTTTAATACCTGAAGGAGCAGTGAGTGCGGGAGGGAGACACACTCATCGGCTGCAGCCTGTTCTGTTGGAGCCATTGTTCCCCAACGCTGACAGACCGGCAGCGAGGTTTCACCATCTGACGAGACAAGCACACATTAAATGCAGCAGCAGTCTGGGCAGGGATAGACAGAAACTTTGTGTTTTCACATGTATGAATGCACAATCGTATGGGGTTGGTATAATCTGTCTGAAGTGCTTGGTAGAGGTCTGAGTGCACACTGAATTTCTTGGACAGACATATGTTAACTACATGACTTCCCTCTTTTCTGTGACAGCCAGCTTCTCAACGTGCCTCCAAGGCTGGTTTTCCTGATCTAATATGGTCAGACATAATATTTTTTGGGGGGAAGAGATCTCCACTTTTACCCAATATGCAAAAGCAGATACAGTAGAAGAGAAGAGAAGAGCTACCGGAGGGTTACTGTGGCTGGAGATGGAGGTTGAGGTGGAGGGGGTCCAAGCCTGGCTGCAAGGGCTTCTGGGGGCTGCAGATGCCTGGACAGGACCACAGGCCTGAAGAAGGTGGGCGAGAGGAGACATGTGGATGATTTTCTCCACCAGTCCAAACATATTAAGTACAATAATTAATTAAATAATAATACAAACAAACAGATACATTTAGATTAAAACCATTGTGGTCAAACATGGCGGTGGCAGTATCATGCTACAGGGACTCAGAAAAAAAGCCACAACAGGAGGAAAAAATGGGTGAAAATCCTGAGCGTACACCAAATATGACCAGCTCACGATCTTCGGCTTTGGTGATGGTTTACATTTTTACAAGGAAACAAAGACAAACAGGATGTAGCTTTTTGGCTAGTAGCTATGCAGGCCTAAAGAGGAGCTTAAGCCTAGTCACTGCCACTGTACTCCATGTCTCCTAGCTGGAAACGTAGAGGTTCAGCTACCAACATTAGTATGGAAAAACAAGCTGTTGGTGGCACAGTATGCCAAAATGGGCCTTTTTTAGACCTTCCCTGAACTGTCTGCAGTAACGCCTCCTATTTTAGCTCTGCTATATGTTATAAGAACCAAATCTGTGCAGAGATGTTCACACATTGTTCGATCTGACGGAGGTTTGGAGCTGAAGCTGCAAAGACATAATCATATTCCTCTTGACAGTAGTTGGTGTCTTTAGTTATCATTCTTTCATTTTTGCGATGTACCCACTTAAATTCTAATGATTCCTCAACGTTGCCAGTTTCTGTAAAAGACTGTCTGAACCACATCAGGAGAACAGTGCATCAGGAGAACTGGAGCAAGCAGCAACATCCGTGGTTTGCAGCTTTGTTTAGGTTCTGCAGAGAAAAGCTAATCATAAATAGGAAAAATTATTCCCTCAAAACATGCTACGGTTGTCCTGCAGGTCCGGATATTTCCTGCTGCAGCACAGTTGAATCAGACTACTGGGTCCACATGTTTGGGTTGAACGTGCTGGCAAACTGTTAAGGAGTTGTTTAATCTGAACCAGGTGTGTTGCAGCAAGGAAACATCTAGAACCTATGGGACTGATGGCTGGACACCCCTGTTTTAACCCCTTAATGCCTGACCTAAGAAGAACTGGGCAGAAAAATAAAAATGTTTTCAAATCTGAAAACTTTTTTTTTACTCTTTAACAAAATCTAAAAAAGAAAACACATTTTTTTCTATATATTTACTATTTATTACAATGTAACAGGTCACAGTTATTATAGTGTATTCTTCTGCTTCCTGGTATTCATCAGGGTGCAGGAGACCAGTATCAGATGGGGAATAACAGGATTAGAGTAAAGTTTCTACCATAAAGTGATGCAACATGTCTCAGAGACTGTGTGTATCACATATGATGCGTTAGGCCATAAGAAGGCTGCCAAAGTTTACCCATCATATCACTGAAACATCACAGTGTCATAACTCTGGTTTACGTGATGCATTCAGTGTTTTTTATGGATATTTTAGTTGTTCAAACATAACCAACGTCAACGTCTTTTACTTTTCAGTGTAATGGTTTTAATTGCAGATAATACTGCTCCAGTATTATTTATGTGTCCTGTATCAGCAGATAATCTGACCGAGGGCAGCTGGAAGCCGAAGCTAGCACGATGTGTTCCTGTGTTTTTAAGAGCAGAGGAAACACAGGAAAAGGCAACAGGACCTCCATCTGGACACGAGAGGCTTCTTTTAGCCTTTGTTATAATTAAGAGATCATTTGTAGAATTTATTTATTGATCCCAGAGCAGTGACTCTTTGGTTACTTGTTTTGTCCTTCTCAAAAGTGTGTGCTGTGTGTGATGATGTGTGTGAGGACATAAATTAAACCTAAAGAGCTATAAGGAGTATAATTTGACTTATTTGTATTTACTTATTTGCGACAGTTGTAAAAGTGTGATTATTTCTTAATAATCGTACCACAAAGATGCATATTTGTGACCTTGCTTGCTGAATCGAATGGTCTGGAGTCGGCTCGTGACGATGAGGTGGTGTGGGAGTTTGGGTCGAGCAGAATGAGGTTGGGAAGGGCTCCAGTGTGATGCATACTGGCGACTAACGTGAAAAGTTTTATGGATCTCAGCTCTTCTTTTTCCTACTAAATATGTCTAATCTACAACACACGCGGTTGCAGTAGAGAAACCAGTTACAACTTAAACCCACTATTCTCAAAGTGGGGTCCCTGGACCCCCGGGAGTCCGCGAGCTGTAGCTTAGGGGTCCTTGAAAAATAAATAAATAAAAGTGTAGAAATAAATTAATTGCTTATCTTTGAGTATGTGAATAACAGGAGATACAAGAGGTCTTTGATAAAAAACTGATGGAAATATTATTGGCAAAGTTTAGTTCATTTACTTTATTTTTGTTCTA
>JBAMHV010000024.1:2511550-2524908 GCA_037177535.1 Pseudomugil gertrudae
TCTATCTATCTATCTATCTATCTATCTATCTATCTATCTATCTATCTATCTATCTATCTATCTATCTATCTATCGTCTTCCTGTTGCAGTGGTAATTAAAAGTTTTCTCTTTTAACTCTTTTGACTTTGACATTTAACCGGGACAACTTTACTAAAATAACTTAACAAAATAACTTCAACAAAAGCTTAAATAAATCAACAAAATATGTTCTAAATGTTTAATGTACAATGGCAGAAAAACAGGGTCATTGACAGCAATGTGTCTCACTGAGGAGTGTCTTATTTAAACAGTTCAGTTGAAGTATGGCAGCGGACAGCAAGCATTACAGGAATGATGACTCCACTTCTGCTCTTAGATCTGGTGACCTTTGGATTCTCCCTTTGAATCCTTTGTTGTACCAGGTCCCATGTTATCAGCTTCAATCACTTATCATTATATCTAACATTACTGCAACATGATCAGCAGCAGCTGATCTGAGCAGAAACATTAGCTGCTGGAACAGAAGGAGAGGAAAACTATAGAACAAACAGAAAAGTGATCCTTCATTGATGATGAAGGGTGTGAAAATCCCTTCAGTTTATCGGCATCAACACAAGGATGGGTAAGTGACCTTATGAGGGTTACTTTGCTAAACTTTACAGCAGACAGTATGTTGATGTTATGAGTCAGTTATCCTGATTCTCTAAACAAAGGTTGAACCTACACAGAGAAAACAGAAATAAGCTCATTTAAAAAAGGATAAAACATATCACACAATTAGTTTGATGACTTTGAAACTTCCGGTTTGACTTTAGGCTGTCCATCTCCATCTTGGATTGTTCTAGCAGAAATAATGGGCAGAATGTCAGGACTATGTGCAGGTTCATATTAAGAGGGATTACAACCTTTATGATATAGAAGCGGGAAATTAAAGCAGCTTCATGAGCTACAGAAAAAATGTACCAACCCTTACAGTCACCCTTCACATAGAAAATCTGGTATTGGGGCTCACCTGGACCCTTGCAAGATGACTTAAGTTGCATCAGATCCAATATAATATAATTTCTGCAATCAGATAATTTGTGTGTTCCAAAAACAACACATACAACATTATGTTATTGTTTATATCCCCAAAAGGATGCAGCTTTTCTTTACTAAGTCAGGTCTGTTTCGCTCTGGTGGAAATTTAACAGACCCCTCGATTCATCTACATCCTGAGAACAGCAGGTTGTTCTAGCATTCACATTTACAACTCTACATATTAAGTAGCCATCACGTAATTATTGCCTGGAGTAATTTGCTGGACAAACTGGACATTTGGACCAAACTAGTACTAGTATCACTAACTTTCCTAATTTTAGCATTTTCATTTGCTTATGCCTGTATTTTTACAGTTCACAGTTAAAGCAGGATCAGTGTGATAACTATGTAAATATAACAGAGCAGATAAATACATTGAAAATCCGTAAGTTAGAAGCAAAAAGAGGGTGCATCAATAAAGCGTGCTCAGACAAATGAAAGTGTCCTGATGTGGATTAAATCTGAAGTTGAAGAAGGAGCCAGCTTCTCCAGCTCTTCCTTGTCTTTTCCATTCAGATGTCTATTTGGGACACATGTTGGGAAAACTGGTGTCCTGTGCACTGGGATGGTGAGCGTCTTGACTCGAGGCTTTAGAAATGTGGTTTTCTCTGGTGTGTTTGTAATGTGACTGTGACGTTAGTGTTCTGGGTTGTCGCTGGATCCTCAGTGGGTTGTTGCAGCCCTCTCTAGTGCATTTGGAGGCATGTTTTTGTGATTTTGCCATGAGGCGTAGACTGACGTTTCAATTTCTGGAAATTAGAGATGAAAAATAGTGAAATCTTAATTTCTTTATAAATGTTTGTGGGGAAATTTCTTTAAATTTGCAGAGAACTGACCATCAGGGCCTCCAGTCTTAGTGTTCCCATTGGCATTTCCTCCATCTGGCTGCTAAAACAAAAGACAAAAAGAATCTGTTTGGTTACAGCGGTACTTGCTAACTGTCACAGAAATGGACATTTCGGTCTATTCTTCTTTTATAAAAACACATGTTTTCTGATGGTGATGTCTCATGGTGAGACCCTAAAACTGACACCAACAACTAATGTATAAAAGGATGAGAGACCGGTCATCTTTTTTCTTTTAAAGGGGAGGTGAAGGCAGCAGGAAGCTTGTTTTTGGTTGTGCCACTGGGTTAGTGAAAGCACAGATATTTCTGAAATTCAAGCTGTTTAATTAATGATTAGATATTCATCTCATGTTACAGATAAATGTTTTGGTTTCTATTGTCTTTCTCTAGTTTACTTTCAGCCATCAGGTTATTTTCTTAACCTTAGACAGTTTGCATCCTGTTACATAATAAAATTTTCCCAATTTGGCTTTCTGTTGTTCACTTCCTGTTCATGTCTCACAGCAATGAAACACTGTTATCTCATCACCTCCACCAGATCTAGATTCTAGTCATCTTCTTTCTTGTAGCATCACTGGCTTAGCACACATTTTGTGTTGCTGTTTCTTGTTTGGGTGTTTATCATCTTATTGCAGAGGTGCACCGGAAGCACTTCTGTTTTCCAGAATTAACTTGATACATCGGTCAGTGTGTGACAATCATTTTTAAACTTACAAATGGATCTGGCCACAGGACAGTAGATAATAACAACCAGAGAAACTCTTGCTCAGGGACTGTGATCACAGTTCCCAGATTCTTATATGTGCATAAACAGCACTCAGGTAAGGACCCAATAACCCTGCAACAATGACTGATGGAGATCATGATGAAGAATGCAGACGGAGATGAAACATGATGAAACATGATGCATCATCCTTCAGAAGATGCTACACGGTGCTCATAAAGTGATGGACAGCTGCTGCTCACTGGACTCAAATACTTAGCCCAGCCTGCCTGGTACCAGCACCGTGCCACGTTCCTGGTTCCGATGGTCAGTATGAACTGTATCCGGTCATATTGACCATGTCTACACGACACAATTTATTCACTGTCTACTGTGTGATTTATGACTAGATATTTATGTTAACAAGCAACTGAACAAATGTACTTAATAGTGGTGAGTCAGTGTATATATACAGTATATATTTAATATACCTGCATCTGCAATGTCTTTGTCTTCTTTTTCTCCTCGATGCATAATTATAATGAATTGCTTAGTCCATAAAACATACTCATTTTAATATCAAACTCATGAGTTTATGGAATTAACCTAAATTTTTTCAAAACTTTGCACTAAATCTCACTCAATTAAACATTTTAATTGATGGTGCAATCCATTTTAACTATGTAATAAGTTTTCATGGTTTGAATGTAATGAGGCCAGCAGCAGCTCCCGTCTCACAACCTCCACCATCTTCTGACTAATTGCTGATCATCAGCTGGTAATTGCTCCTAATTGGTAGCTAATGAAACCTTAATAAAGACTACATGTTATATTTACATATTGACCCTTCTGCATTAATTAAATGGACTTATACTCATATAGCGCTTTTCCCATATTATCAACCACTCAAAGCGCTTTACACTACATAGTCACATACACACTCACACCCCAGTAAGCACATCAGGGGGATAGTTGGGGTTCAGTGTCTTGCCCAAGGACACTTCAGCATGTAGTTAGTCAATTCCAAGCCTGGAATTGAACTCCCAACCTTCCAGTTGAAAGGCAACTGCTCTTCCACCTGAGCTACAGCTGCCCAAGTAAGTGCTTCTTTGATGGTAAATGAATACAGAGATGGATACAAAGACAGAGAAGAAGATGAGGGTTCTTACCGAGGTTCCGTTCACGTCATAGCCGCTCCTGTGAATGCAAAGATGAGAGGGCATCAAACATCATCATGTCCATGTTTCACGTTAGATGTAAAGTTTTAAGTCGTGGGTCAGAATTCTGTCCCGTTTGGCTTGTATTGTTCAAGCCTTCTGAGGTGTAAATCTATGTGTATCTTTAACTGCTTTTATTCCAGCATCAGCTCTTCCCTTCTCACCACTTTGTCTGGTACACCAGTGCAGAGGTAGTTCCCATCCATGTCAAAAGCCAGACTGTACGTCTCAGTCACAGTTCAGCAAACCGTCTTAAGGAAAATATACTGCATATCATTTTAGTTTGAAATTGATGTGAAAGGTGCTTTTATTTTGTTGATTTTCACTTGCTTTGACATGTTGTGACCAGACTTGCCTCGAGACTTGAGAGAAGCTATGGGTCTATAATTGGACAAAACAGCTTCCACATCATTAAATGTGTTGAGTTTTGACTTGATCTGGACTTCAGGCTCAGTTTGATGAAACTGGTTTGTGGGAACTGGGAAGCTCTCTGACTGAGTGGATTGATCTGGATGTATTTAAGTAACAGCATGATGAGAACTGCTTAAATCCTGTAAGGATTTTCCTCTGTGAAGAGAAACTTTCCAGTGATTTATCCAGTTTTTCAAACCATGATTTATGCAGATAAACATGTGGACAGGAAGTTGGTTGTCAGCATACTTCAATCCGGAAGTATTTCATTTAGTTCCTCTTTTTAATTCCAGCATAATGTAAGTTAGTGGGTAGTGTCCTCCTGAGGACAGGAAGTGGACACTCCTGTTAAATGATAATTTTTGGTTGTAACAGAAAAACTAAACTGGATTTGAAAGGCTTTTAAAGACATGATTAGGATTAATTATAGCTGGGTGTGAATGCAGCATGAGCCACCACACACGAAAACAAGGTTGCTATGGTACCGTTTTTGTTTGCTTAAAGTTACAAACACAGTAACAGTTCATCTTTTTACAGCTTTTGTTTGGAAAGCATCCAGTCAATGTTTCTGCCATTAAAACGAGTCAGAAACGTTCATCCTTAAGGTCAGAACAGTATATAGAGGTTCATATACAAACTTGTTTTCTGAGCCTTTTCTCTGAGCTGACTCCTGTTGGATCCAAATCACCAGAGGAACCGAACTTTAGTTTGATGGGTACATCATGCAATCACAGGTGTGGAAAGACTAGCATCGGATCATTGTGGGGAAAAATGAGGAAGAGCAGACTCTGGAAGAGGAGAGTGTTGAGGTGGCTAAACACTTGTTTAAAAACTGCTTGCCAATATAAAAGGAATGGTTAAATTTGTTAAAAAAAAAGGCTGTTTAGGAGCCAAATGAGCCGGACATCCCATCGCTACAAGGAAAGAAGTCCCAGCGATCTTAAATACAGCTAATGGCTAATCCAACTTTTCTTCATGCAGTGTTGGAATAGTTGAGACTTTTGTTGGGGAGAGGTCTGATTGCTTTTATTCCTGATAGATTTCTGTTTTGTACCTTACATATTCATGTTTGCTTTGTTGACCCTTTCAGAGATGCTCGATGTTGGCTTGTTTAACGATATCCTATACATCAACTTTGTGCAACTCTTAATTTACGATACCAATATCAACCACCAATACCGATATATTTAATTACTCACCCCCTGCAAGGACAAAAAAATAAAAATAAAATTACTCTTGAGAAATAAGATATATCCTCTGCTTTGCAGCAAATCTGATGTCTATATTCAGATGAGTTCACTTTGAAGCTCCTTATGCTTCAAGTGACCACGTGGTTTGATGATGTCACAGCCATAGGATTTATAGCAAGTTGGGCCAAAAACACACAAACACATCTATTTCTGTTGCACCTTTCTTATTTGGTCATTCACACTTGGTCTTGAATGCTAATCATAAATAAGAACGTTTTATTGTCTATCTGATGTTTAGGGTGACAGATCACATGGCGCATTCTCCCTGAAAAAAGATTAACATCAAACATCCGCAGATGCTGGCACCAGTGCACATCCCTCTTTTAAATCTACAGACAGTCCTCTGAGTAATGAGTAATAAATTCAATCTTTCACCATAGTCTGACTGTGGTTTTCATTCCTGTGTGTGACAAAGAAGCCCTGGAATGCACAGAACCAGTCTGCAGGAGATAAATCTCACACTTCCTCTGTGGCACTCACTGATAAGTTAAGAGAGACAGCTGGAGGGATGGGTGTGCAAACCAACAGGTGCACCTACTGATGCATATGAAAGCAGGCTTTAAAATTGCACATGAATTTTCACATTAAGATCTAAGCAGAACCATCATGCTTGGAGTGCATTGATCTGAGCCCGCCCCATTTGCCTCGACTGCTTCTGCGGAAAAACGATATGTGACCGAAGTTTGCCGCCTCCTCCTCTTCAAACAGCCGACGCCCTGGATCAAAACCACCTATCAGGTCTAACAAGTCCCTGAGCTTTGCTTTGGGATACTGATGAAAAGAAATTAAAGCTTTCCTGGAACCAAAAGATTAATCAGATGAAACTACGTAAGGCACTACAGAGAAGAATTGTTTCCTACTGGATGGAAGTGTGTGTCACCATTAGTCATAGGTGTCATTTTGTGGCACAGTGCCTAATTTCTTTACTCCTTGGTGTGACAGGCTGTAAATGATGCTGTACTGCTTATTTTATAACATACTGGAGTCAAACAGACTTTTAGGTGTCACTCACCTGTTACAGTTGGCACAAAGGGCAAGAAGAATGATGCTAAGGACGAGGAAAGCTACAAGGGAGATGATTCCCACCTCTGGAGAGAAAAACCAACTCAGATCCCCAACCATCCCTACTGGAGCCATCGTGCTCTGTTGAAGATCAAACATTAGCACCATGTCAAAGCCAAGTTAACACTAAAAACATTAAATCAAGGTGTACGACTGTATGGATCAAAGTTCCTGTTCATTTTCCCAAAAAATACCTAATGTGAAAACAAACAAGCCAATGAACTGCTTCTGTTGTGAGAAAAATCAAAGCAACTAGAATCACATGTAAAAATGATCAAAATCAAACTAAGTAGATCAAAACTCACGATGTGTGCTGGCTGGCTGCGCTGTAGCTCTGATGTAGCTTTGTCACTGACTGTTGTCAGTCATTCAGCAGCTTTCTGCTTTACAAAGCATTCAGACAAGTTAGGGAGGGACTCTGTTCATTGGCATCCTGCCTGTTATGAAAGAGGTGTTGACCGAGCCCCATAGGTGGCTCATTGTCTTGTTTATCAGATCTAAATTACACCCCTATCTGAGTGCCTGTGCACCTGACATGCCTTTGGCCTTAAGGAATGCGGGAATGCACATTTTTCAGCTCAAACTGGCACAGTGACCACATAGTAGAATTATTTGTTTAAAAAATCCTTAAAATAAGGAGCTAAAGAGTGTTTAAGACTTAGATTTAAAGTAAACATGTGAGATGGCTGATCTTCTAGTGTTAGTTTATGTGAATATTAGTGTTTTTAGTGAAGGAAATGATAATTCAGTGGTGATTCTGTAATGCAAACAATACTGCCCTCTAGTAGTCGCTTGTATTACTGCAGAAAATGTGCAGTGGAGGTTTTATACCCCAGTATTTCCACATTTTCAGTCTTTTATGATCTTGTCTTATCTAACTATGATTATACAGTATGTCTACTTAATAGTTGAACTCTTAAATAACATTTTATGCTTATATTGCTATCATAAAAGATCATTGTTGGCTCAGATCATTGTTGTCTTGCTAAGTAATACCAATACTTTTAAAACCCTATGATCAGTTTACTGTAAATATTCACTGAAAGTATTTAAAACTGTACCGCTGCTGTAGCTTCTGTTTATCTGATAGACTTTAGGCACTGAAATTATACTCACAGGGAAGGTATTACAGGGAAAAAGATATTTCTTCTGCTGCAGATTGCAGCTTAGAGTTGGATGCAAAGTAGGCTCGGTGCGACTGGTTTTTGTCCCTCTGAGCTGCAGTTTTAGGTCTACAAGGCAAAATGTTTTTTCTAATTGATTCAAGAAGGTCAAATGTTTTAGTTATGAAAGTAATGGACAGTTTAGAGGCATTCTTTCCATAAATTTGACAACCAAACATGCCTTTAAAGTAGGAATTATTGTGGGTGTGTGTTTGTGTAGGAGGTGGAATACCAGGGTAAAATTGAATGAATGCATGAAGCCATTCCTGCACAATAATCCTGTCAGACATGAAGATTTTTTTCTTGTAGTGAAGTAATCTCAGAGTAGTAAGCTGAGGAATAATTAACACAGGTATAAAACAATAATAATAATTAAACATCAGTTTAACATGTATGCGTTGCTAGTACAAGATCCAACCCTGCTTTAAATCTTTGTGTCATAGATTCATAATAGCATCGCACAGTCACTACAGGTTTGTCCGCTCAGATTGTGGTTCACTGAGGTCCCAAAAAGATGGACATGGTCGGCAACAATAAGGCAGTCATGCCTTGTTTTTGTATTTATAGTCTCATTGGTCAAAATATAAGACAAAGAAGCCAAAAAGGATGAAAAAGCAGATCAGGAAACAACTGTAAGACAGATCAGGTGGCTTGATCGCCTGTCTGAGTCTTCACATTATCACAGGAAAAGAGTGGTGCTGTTGAATTCAGGAGAAAGTGAGAGCCTCAGTACAAGGGATGAGAATGAGATGGATCAAATGGAAAGCAGCTTTGGCAAGTTGAGCAATACTTGTACTGTGCACGGTGGTGCTGTTGGTTAGCCCTGTGGCCTCAGAGCAAGAGGGTTGCTAGTTCGGCTGGAAGAGGTCCAAGTAACCTTTCTGTGTGGAGTTTGCATGTTCTCCCGTGTTAGCAACATGAGAATGTTGCTCAGTAAATATAACTGAAGTGGTAGATGATGTTTTGACTGAAATGAGAGTCAGTCGATTTGCAGAGCAGCAGGAGACAGAAAGATAAATTCCTCTGGAGAAATATATTTATAAACCTGGGTGGGAAATTAGCATAGGAAATTAGTCATTCTACTATAAGGAAACAACCTAAATAAACCTGGCAGAAGACAGCCAAAACACAACACAAAGGCATGGACATCTGGGATTCGCTAACCTTCTTTTGGCCAGCCTCTCAGTAATATGCTCATCAAAGCAGAGAGGAAGAGGAGAGCCTTCCACATTGCTGCGACCTGGCAGAGAGGTCCTTGAGATGGATGTGAATCAAAAGGGGAGCCATGGATTCAGTAGTTAGCCATATGGACATGAACAGAGTCTGATCAGCTGTTGTTGTGTCACTTGGAGTATGTGTTATGTTGAAATATGCTGATTTCAGGAACATTTCGGGCATCAGTGGGTGCATGTACACAGTCACAGTAAAAGACATTACATGTAAATGCACCCCCCCCCCCTCCTCAAATGCTACAATAACTGCTTGCTTCCAGTTGGTTTCCATAGTCCCATTTGCATATTTCACAAGTAAATATTAGCCTTTTTTTATTAACTTTGCACAAAGAAAATAAGCTTCTATTGTTGTTGTTTTTGCTATAAAATAAAGTATTGCATTATTGCACCCCAACACACACATCTGTGCATTTCAACATCCATAAATCTTTACAGAAACCCACAGAATGATAACAGCCACGTCCAATGCTTGTTTAACAGCCCCACGCTGACATAATCATCTGCTGAAACTCCACACAAAAAGGCAATCCATACCTCTCAGCAGTTTTAATTTGTTTCCTTTGCAGAGATCCACATGAGGTTGGTTCAGAGGCAAAACCTAAATCAATAGACACTGCCACAGTGAGTGGCGGGAAGCCAGCTCACAGCTCATTTCAAATGTTTGCAGAGTTATCCCTGAAAGCACGATTTGCACATATAGCAATAATAAAATCCTGCAGAGGAAGAGAGGATTATTGCAGGTGTGTATTATCCCACTGTGCTGTAACAGGGCACATTACCCCAGTGCTGGAACCCATCCCATTTAACACTATACAACACAGAAATAACCATCTCCCAATGATATGTACCGCATAGGTAAACATGTTGCAGGAAACATACTCAATTCCTGAGTCAAAAAAAAAGTCTGAGGCTTGTCTTGACTTTGCTTGACTTAGAACAAACTCCAGAAACAACAGGAAGTAGCAAGCTTTTTGCAAAGGTTAAAAATATCTGCATACCAGCACCAGAAGTTGTGATCTGCATTGTGATTGTATGATGAAGTAAGTCGTGGGAAAATGCAATCAGAAACAGAGATGTGATGAGTGGCAAAGTGAGCTGCTAATCTGGTCAAAATCACTGAGATTCCATCTGCTTCCAGCTACATAGTGAGTTTGGTTAAATGATAATCTTCTGAAAAGTGTCCACAGGGAATTCACTTAAAGGTGTGATTACACCTTCAGAATGATTACAGTGCAGGACGTCTGACCTGCAGAGAGCAGGTAACAGCATAGACACATTAACTGGCCTATATGAACAAACTGGGTCAACATGATCAACTTGTGTGCAACAGAATTAATCCTGCTTGTTTTTCTTGGATTTCTTAAAGCTATTCAGTGTTTTCTATGTTATTTTAAATCATGTAAGACAGTTTTCTCTCATGTTTGTATCAGATGGTGAGAAAAAATGTGTGTTTCACAGGGCCAGCTCTAGGAATGCATACAAGAGGGTGCAGGCGGAAGTGTGAAGAGGGCGTCATGCTTCAGCCCATTTTTAGTTGTTGTTGATATGTTTCTTTATGGGACTGGGTTGTTAGAGGAGCCCAAGTCCAAACACCAGCTTGGTGTTCCACCTGAATCCAAAACTCCTGCTGCTCTTTTAGCCAACTGAGAGCTGAACCAAAACAACCTCTTTATTTCTATTATGTAATATTATTATTTATTCAAATGGAATATGTAAAATGTGTTATTTGCACACTGTATGTTCCACAAACAAGTGTTTTCTTTACATTGTTAAATGTTTTACATTGTGTGGAGTATAGTGTTCTCGATTGTTCAGCAGTAGATGAGAAAGTGGATCAGGGAGGTGTGGGAATTGAACCTTACACCTGCCTGTAGCAGCTGCTTTACCAAGTGAACTAAACACCATGCCTACATGAACATTCAGCTCTAACAAAACCAGTCATTTTCCTTGACTTTGCATCTGGTATTTCTGAAGTGCAGCATGTCTTTGATGGTTTAGTAACTGTGCTGCTCTGGTCTGTTGCCTCCGCTATCTGAAAACCCCGATAGAAACAGCCATTAAATGTTCTGCTTCCAAACAAAACTTGGGAGAGTGAATGAAGGAGAAGCTGCAGCTAGTTTTGGGGTGAACTCCCATCCCTTTAACCAGCACTGGTGAAGCAGATAAAGGACTCTGCTGGAACTAGCAGAGATGCGTGGTGTTTGTTGCTAAAGCTTGTTGCAAAGTATTCACTGCTAAGCAGCGAATTTCCAATGCTCCTTAACTAGCTGTTGTACTGTGCATCTCACTCTCCTCCCTCTTGCTCAAGCATTCTTAAAGGGGCCACGTTGTTCTTTTAATCCAGCAATATTAACAGCACCATGTGCATAACAGCACATTTACAAATAAATCTGTTTTTGCAGTACATCCTATAGAGCCAGCACACAGCTCAGTGTGGAGGGTAGAAAGAGTTTAGGATGTTTCTTTGCTGGTTTGATTTAAAGAGGTGAAGGTGTTAATTTGAAAGGACATTGCCCTCTTCCACCTGCCTAAAGCCAGCCTTGTTGTGTTACCTCATCAAGCTAATCTGGTTGTCTGCTCGTTCATGTTCATGTTCATGTTCATGTTCTAAATAGCAAAACAAGCTAAATGTGAAGGTTTTCTTTATTAACTTAACTGTCCCACTTTGAGAATGTTATGCCAGCTTGTCTCAATGCACTTATCCTCTTTGTGCACCCAAGTCCCACTATCTGGCTGGCTCAGTGAAAGCCATAATCCAGCAACTGTGTGATGCTTCATGTCGATATGGAGCAAAATCTCTGAGGAATGTTTGCAACAGCTTGTTAAATCTACAACACCAAGAAAAAAACAGGGTTCTGAAGGAACCAACGCGATACTGACATGGGGAACCTAATTTAATACCTAAAATCAGTAAAATCTAGCAAAATAGCAAATGTTATAAATGTTAACTTATTTTTTAGTTTTAGAGGTTTTTACATAAAAAGAGCTTTTAAAATATCTTTAAGATAACAATCTCTAGCTAACATTAAGGACACTACATGCCGAAGTGTCATGCAAGACAGTGAACCCAAAGGTTGCCCCCTGACATGCGTATCAGGGAATGAGAGTGGTGGGAATGGGTGAATGTGAGATGTAGTGAAGCTTTTGTATGTTGGGCCACATAGTTAGCTTACAACAAATGCTAACATCAGCTATATTTACTAAAACTAACAGAAACAGTATGCAAGGGTCACTTTACAGGCAATGTAGGGAGGGCTTTTTGCCTATTAGACATTTTACAGACTCAAGACTTGAGACATTTCATTTGGGGGTGGGGGGGTGGGGGGGCTAATAAGTAGGCTGACTGGTTTTTACAATTTGATAAGGAATGCAGCTTCTTTGTTTATAAAGCAACGTCTCTGAGGGAGACAGAAACGCCCCATTTTTAGGATTGAGAGACAAATGTGAAGTGGCTTTTTAACAAGTATATCTTCAATGATGATGGCCTGGCAACATATCCAGAGTATATCCAACTTTTCACCCAGTGACAGCCCCTTGGTGACACTGAACAGCTGGATAAAATGGAGATGCAAGTCATAGTATGAAAATATATTGTTAAATAGCAGATTAATATTGTCAAAGACATTTGTTTTAGGCTTATCCCTCCATGCACAACTGCCCCTGTCATCAATACTAGCTGCACATGATGACGACTCACTGTGAAAAACATGACTGAGCGATGCCATTTCATTCCTGATGCAGCAGTTAAACCCAGAGCAGATGGCTCAATGTAGCAGACCAATAATGTTTCACTTCATTAATTTATTTAAACCCATCAAATTCCTCATAGATTTACAGAATTACAAATGGTCAAATAAACCATGAATAAATAGTTGCATTTTGTTTTTAGTATTATTTTTTCTTTAAAATCAGCCCCTTTTTGCACACACAAGCATGTCATTTGTTTCAGCCTTGCTTTCTGAGCAGTTCCTTGTTAATGTGTTGCATTGTGATTAATGCTGTCAAGATGCAAAATGTGAACAAGGCAGGAAAGGACACACAAGCCCACCATAGCTGCCTCTCTCCAAATAATTCTCTCACTGCATACCGCCGGATGGCGTAGTCCTTGAACAGGGCCTCCAGCTGAAACATGGTGTCCAGGGACAGAAACAGGTGGAAGACCTGGTGACCTTGGCCCACAAAGTCACAGCAACCTGGAAAAAAGTGCTCAGGGACAGGACAGGAGAAGAAGAAGGCCGCCAACAAATAAGAGGCATTCTGTAGGGCATGAAAGAAAAGAGAGGCTTCCTGTGCCCTAAACAGTGAGCAGGCAGTGAGCTATGAGGCTGATATCCAATAGGGGTGTAAGAAAATATCGATATACTAAAGTATCGTGATATTTCTTTGTGCGATATCATATCGACATTAGAAATA
>JBAMHV010000024.1:2531836-2543290 GCA_037177535.1 Pseudomugil gertrudae
ATATATATAATTTCTATATTACTGCGTAAAGATATAAACACATTTTCATTGTGTTTGTAAACATAAAAACTAAACAGCCAATCACATGGCAGCATTATTTAGTTGCTTTACATCCAAACTGCTCTGATGTTGATGTCGCACTGTGTTGCTTATGTCGCCATCTGCTGGATGAAAATGAAACAGCGCCCAGTTTCGACCCGCTCTTGCGCCTCCCGTGGCCCGCCTCTTCCTGCTCCATTTTCGCGGGAGTTCTTAAAGTAGGCGGGGTCACGTCACGGTAGGAAGATTTAATTGGATAGCTCCACTTCTACCGGTTAGAGCGGGTGCTGGTCCGACCAATCGCAGAGCACGTTTTACATGCGACGCAGCACCCAGTGGCGCGAAATCTTACCATTGTGTGGTTGTGACGGCAGAGGAGTTTACTCAGCTTCGAAGAGTTTGCGGATTTTCTGGCTTTTTTGGATCAAATAATCACCCTGAACAATGGCAACCGACACCGTAGACGACCGTGAGATGAGGGAAGCTCAGAGAGACTACCTGGATTTTCTGGACGACGAAGTAAGTCTCACTTTTATCCAGTTAAAGTGGTTTTGTAGGGGTGAAATGTGAAGCCATGCGGTCACAACAAAAGAACTACGATTTATCTGGAGTTTTTAAAAAAGAAATACAATGAACGTTTTTAAAGGCTACAGCGGTTAGCTTAGCTAATAACTGAGACGTGTAAGCTGACAAAACGTTTTCACGTGAACTCCGTTTTTCCTGTCCAACCTGCAGCAGGACCAGGGGATTTATCAGAGCAAAGTTCGGGACATGATCAGCGAGAATAAAGCACGGCTCATCGTCAACATCAACGACCTGAGGAGACGTAACGAGGCCCGGGCTGCAAAGTAAGAAAAGGCTGCTTCCATCCGCCTCCACACAGGCCTGACAGGATGACACATGACAGAAGGTTTAGAGGAGACTTTAGTCTGTTTCAGCTGTTTCAACAGCTTCAAGGAGTAAATGGGTCCAGTTTAATACTGCAACATCAGTGAAGGTGGTGTTTTAGACATGTTACTGTCTCTCTGCTGCCTCTTGTGGTTCAAGTTGAGACACTTCGATGAACAGTTTATAACATTCCTGGTTTATTCCTCATATTAGGAGTATTTTTTGTTATGGACAGTTTCATTACGTTGTTTTATTATGTAAATTAAACCGTTTGTAGCATAAAAGATCCACCTTGCATCCATTTAGAGGAAGAAAAGTCAGAATATAGTTTAAAGTTGACAATTCAGTGAAAGGTTTAGTTCAGTGAAAATGCTATCTGTTAAACAATGAAGCTTTGGTTAGTTATACATGCAAACTGTTAGTTACACATGCAAACAAGCTACTGGATCACCTGCTGAGAATATTATTCTGTGCCTGCCATAACGTCCTTCCTTTCACTGTCATCTTCAGCTGCTGATGCAGAGAAAATAGTGGAGTTTGATTACATCCCCTTTGTACAGCAGAGATAAATGAGGCCAAATATGATGGAGTGCAGACAACCACTACGTATCATGAAATTAAAACACTTAAAATATTTAAATTATCCATCATGTTTACACTAGTGTGGAAAATGTGTCACTTTAAATCTATGAACTGATTGTCACGTCAGAGGCTTTGCATGCACATCTTCCACGTTATTGGATCTGATTTTCTCTCTGCAGACTCATGAACAATGCATTTGAGGAGCTGATCGCTTTCCAGCGGGCCCTGAAAGACCTGGTAGCCACGGTGGATGGTACTTACGCCAAGCAGCACGAAGAGTTTTTCATTGGCCTGGAGGGCAGCTTCGGCTCCAAGCACGTCTCTCCCCGGACGCTGACCTCCCGTCTGCTGGGCAGCATGGTGTGCGTGGAGGGCATCGTCACCAAATGTGTGTTTGCTTCGATGTAATGGTACCAGTATGTACCAAATGTAGATAATCATGGGATTTATTTTCCCTGATGTCATTTCAGGCTCCCTTGTGCGTCCTAAAGTGGTTCGAAGTGTTCATTACTGTCCAGCCACCAAAAAGACGATGGAGAGGAAGTACACAGACCTGACCTCCCTGGAAGCCTTCCCTACCAGCGCCATTTATCCCACAAAGGTATGGTAGGCTATTGATTTCTTTTTTTTTTTTATAGAGATTTACTTAAAGCAAAGCAAAACGAAAATAAAACTTCCTGCTCCAATAGGATGAGGAGAACAACCCCCTGGAGACAGAATTTGGTCTGTCCATCTACAAAGACCACCAGACCATCACTGTTCAGGAGATGCCAGAGAAAGCTCCTGCTGGCCAGCTCCCTCGCTCTCTGGACATCATCCTGGACAACGACCTGGTAGACCTCATCAAACCAGGAGACAGGGTCCAGGTTATCGGGACCTACCGCTGCCTGCCCGGAAAGAAAGGAGGATTCACCTCCGGCACTTTCAGGTGACGCACCGAGAAGCAGCAGCTCAGGTTTAGAAAGCCATCCATCCTCCTTACTTCTCGTGCCTTTACTTGCAGGACCATCATGATCGCGTGCCACGTCAAACAAATGAGCAAGGAAGTATCGCCGCACTTCTCTGCCGACGATGTGGCTAAAATCAGGAAGTTCAGCTGCACACGCTCTATAGTAAGCCCTCCTTCCAGGTTCAACACCACGCGGTCTTATTGGCTGGACAAGCGGCTAAATGTGTGCTTTTCTTTTCCCACCAGAATGTGTTTGACCAGCTGGCTCACTCCCTGGCTCCCAGCATCCACGGCCATGAGTACATCAAGAAGGCTATTCTCTGCATGCTGCTGGGGGGTGTTGAGAAGGTTCTGGAGAACGGTTCCCGCATCAGAGGGGACATCAACGTCCTGCTCATTGGTACTATCATATATTTAAAAGCTTTGTATTTATGCACATGTGATTATAGATTTTCTAAGAGAATAAATTCTTTTGTAGGTCTTTAACTTCTATTTCTATTCTATGATCCAGCATAAGCAAATGTACATAAACACGGCAACTAAAGAGTCTCATTTAGACTGGATCTCCGACTTTGTAATGAGTAAATATAACAAATTGGACAAAATGAATGGAAAAGACAACAGACCTCTACCTGGACTTGGGTAAAACTACACTATAGTGATGTTTGAGCTTCAACCTGCAGCCTCCTTTTAGCTGAATTGCTGCTGTCTGAACGATGGAAGTAAAAGAAACAAGCATGAAGCTGCAATTAGACTTTTTGTCTACATGACAACTAATTGAAGCAAACTGCCCCTCAGTTGGTTTTTACGTTTTGTGTCTGTATGATGCAACTGAATTGTGATTTAGGCAACCACCCAATGTGTACACAAAAAGATATTTAACCCTTTAATCCTGCATGTTGGTACTTTCACAGAATCAAAGCTTATATACAGTAAAAATGAGAGAAAATTAAAGCTTAAAATAATGTAGAATGCTATTTAAATATTAAATACACAATTACAAATAAAACTAAATGGCATAAAATAAACTAGATACAATCAAAAGTTTGTTTTAAAACTAACATGGAATCTGATTTAGCAAATGTGCATAAAGGTTTAATATGCTATGTAACCATCACGCCTCCACTACAACTCCAAACTGAAAGAACACATAGCTAGACGGGCGGCAACACGAGGATGTTTAACTTTGGTTCAGATGTGAACCTTTCCGGAAAGTGACCTTTGAGATCTTTGCCGTTAATTATGGTGCCGATGTGATTAAATGTTACTTCACTGGAGTGTGAGTCATCAAGCCACAATAAAGATTTATCCATCAGCGCCTCTGAGACGTGTTTCTGGTCTTTACCAGGTGACCCCTCGGTGGCCAAATCCCAGCTGCTGCGTTATGTTCTGCACACGGCACCCAGAGCCATCCCCACCACTGGGCGAGGATCCTCTGGTGTTGGTCTGACGGCTGCTGTCACAACTGATCAGGAGACAGGTCTCTCTCTCTCTCACCTTCACACTCTGCTTTTCATAAAACCGTTTCAGCTTTTTGTGTGTATGATATTTATAAATCATTTGTGCTTTTTTATCTCTGTTCCTAGGTGAGCGCCGGCTGGAGGCAGGCGCCATGGTGCTGGCCGATCGCGGTGTGGTCTGCATCGACGAGTTTGACAAGATGTCGGACATGGACCGCACGGCCATCCACGAAGTGATGGAACAAGGTCGCGTCACCATCGCGAAGGCTGGCATCCACGCGCGCCTGAACGCCCGCTGCTCCGTGCTGGCTGCTGCTAACCCCGTATACGGCAGGGTGAGTCACGTTCTGGAATCTCATGGCGTTAGCCGGCACTCCCCCTCAACACCCCCCTCTCTCTCTCCATACTCTGTGCAGTACGATCAGTATAAAACCCCCATGGAGAACATTGGACTCCAGGACTCTCTTCTGTCCCGTTTCGACCTCCTCTTCATCGTGCTGGATCAGATGGACCCCGAGCAGGACAGAGAGATTTCGGACCACGTGCTGAGGATGCACCGCTACCGGGACCCCCGTGAGCAGGAAGGAGCAGGTACCGCAGCTTTGACAACCTGCTTTATGATGCTGTTTTGCTGCATTGCCTGAATCTAAAATGCCTTTTTTTTGTTTGATCATCAGCTATGACTCTGGGTGGGACGGTGGATGTCCTGACCACAGAAGATCCGGACTCTGTGGCAGAGGAGCACGAGGAACTGCAGGTCTATGAGAAGCACAACAACCTGCTGCATGGAAGCAAAAAAAAGAAGTGAGACAGATTAACATCTTGTTTGTTTCCAGCTACAGTAAATATGTGCAAGATAGACTAGATTTCTGTCTTTGCAGGGATAAGATAGTAAGCAAGGAGTTCATGAGGAAGTACATCCACATCGCCAAGGGCATAACGCCTGTGCTGACAGAGGAGGCGGCCAATCACATCGCCGAGGAGTACTCGAGACTTAGAAGCCAGGAGCAGCTGGGATCGGAGATCGCCCGAGTGAGCAGATGTGAAACTGGTTGTAACCCTCAGTGAGAGATGGTGCTCTGACCTCGTCTCTTTTCTGTTCAGACCTCTCCGGTGACGGCGCGTACACTGGAGACTATGATCCGTCTGTCCACAGCGCACGCCAAGGCCCGCATGAGCAAAGCGGTGGAGCTGGAGGACACAGAGGTCGCCGTGGAGCTGGTCCAGTTCGCATACTTTAAGAAGGTCGGGTGGGCTTCTCTGGTACCAAACAATGTGAGGAGCTGCACAGGAGCATTTTGATAAGGTTTAGTTTCTGTACAGGTTCTGGACAAGGAGAAGAAGCGCTCAAAAAGGGATCGGGACTCTGGCTCGGAGGATGAGGATGATGAAGAGACAGCCACACAGCCTTCTCAGAGAACCCAGAGAAAGAGGTACTGATGCTGACACCTCTGGTCTTCAGCTGAATCTCCGGTTTAATAAAAAGTCCTTCTGTAAAGGAGTCAAGCAAGCCAAAAGGTCTGATAAACACAAACATTAAAGGTTCTGAAAGTCATCAGTCAACTCTAAAGCAGCTAATTGCAGTGTGTGACTGCACTGCATTAAGATGTAAAGAAAATGAATGTTTTCTAAAACATAGCAGCCAGTAAGCAGGTTCAGTCTGGCTGTGGAGTTCAATCTGCAGTCTGTCGGTACATTTATTGTATGAGACGTGTACAGTGAACCCTCACTATAACGTGGTTCACCTTTTCGCGGCTTCGCTGTTTCACAGATCTTTTTAGTGCCGTTCAGAACTGAAACTTTGAATGTTGGCTGGAAAAAACTGGCTAGAGGCTCCCATGATGAGATCCATCACTGTTGTAGCTAAACAGCTAGGAGGAGAAGGCTTTAATGACATGGCTCCTGATGACATTAATGCCCTGATTGATGCGTGCACACATATGCTGACCGATTAAGAGATGATCACAGTTCATTCCAGTTCTCAACTATAATCAAAGGTGGCATGTTTGTTTATTAAAAAAAATCTTCTTGTCCAGAAGTATAAGAGTGCCAACAATTACCCATAACTATGTTCTCCTCTCAGGAAAAGACACCAGCACCAAAGCTATTAGTAGAAAAAGATGCTACAGTGAAGCGGAGTGACGTCCAACCTCGTACTGACTATTAAAAATTAGATTTTACAGTATTTCCTAATACTATCATAAAACTGTTATAACTGTAAAATATAAAGCTGACAACTTCACAGATTTTATTTATAGCGGGTCCTTTTGGGAATGTAACCCCATGGTTACATGGTAACATGGCTCTCTGGTTCTCTGATGGGCAGTCAGACCAAACACAGAAGCTCTTGCAATTTCATGTTTTCACCCAGTAAAACCAGCAGATGGCAGTGTTTGTTTTATGGTGTAGACCAGTTAAAGGCTTGGCTTAAATAAAGCTGAAAAAATGTTTCTGAATAATAAGATAAAGCACCTGAAAACAAAAAGGCTCTTGAAACTGACCCCTGTGGGACACCATAGCGAACCAAAGGAAGACTGGAGCTGTTTTAATTTGATATTTTAATGGAAGTTCTGGTTGTTTACAGTGCAGCTGAAACAAAGTAAAGCATGAAATGTTGTCCTGTGGTTATTGGATGCAGATTGTAAAGTCACTGGTGCTTCAATCTGTCCATAAAGGTTTACACTAAAATGCACTTCATTCTTACTTACTGTCCCCCTGTCTCCCCCACAGGTAACCCCTCACATAACATTGTTTGTGTCTTAACGGCTTCACTTCCCAGCTTTCAGGATCTTTTGCTGCCATGCAAACGATGCGAGTTGTAACTTTCAATTGCACATTTTTCTGTTTCTGGTGGCGAGATCGGACACCATGAAGCTCTGTGTTAAACGTAGGGGACACAGTTTTGATTAAAGCAGATTTGCTTATTGAATTTAATTATTTAAACGTGTTAATATTTCATTACGAATAATTGCTCTGATGTTTGCAAGCACAGGAGGAAATCTGCACAGAACTGTTCCAGGTCCATAATGTTGCCTGATCATTTTGTCATGTCCTGCAGGGGGCGACGTGGTTCTCAAGGCAGTGAACCCTACAGCCCGTATGACTTCAGCGAGGAGCAGGAGGTCCCTGAAAGTGAGTAAAACGGGTCAGAACAAGGCTGCAATAGAAATAAATGTAATGTTTGATATAAAAATAAAGCTTTAAATAAATTGCATTAAAACAGCAAATTGCATGTCTGTCCCTATAAATGTACATTACTGAGATTTTTTTTAAACTTTAAACCATTTTGGGATCTAATTTTTTTTTTTTTTTTTGCATTTCAGTTCAGGCTGGTACCCCTAAACCAGCCAATGCCCAGCGAGAGGAGCCCATGGAGGCTACGCCGCAGGCTGCAGATGTCCAGCTTTCCCCTGAGAGGTGGGTAACATCTGATCTGCTTGGTAGGAGGTGGCGTTCTGTGAAATGTCATCGTAAGAATTTATTTCTCCCACCAGACTAAAGGAGTTCAAGTCCTCGCTGTTCGCCATCTTTAAGTCCACTCACGCCCAGTCTGTGAAGATGACAACACTCATGGATGAGATCAACAAAGAGGCCGAGAATTTGTTCTCAGAGCCAGAAGTTCGCACTGCTTTGGCTCGCATGCAGGACGATAACCAGATCATGGTGGCGGATGACATCATCTTCCTCATCTGAGGGAGGCAGCATTGGATTTATACCATTGGTTACACAGACTGGTGGGGGGGTCACAGTGGGGCACGGTGGAGTCAGTGTTCCTGTCATGTAGTGGACTCATGTTGCATTTACTCCTGTATGACTTGTTTGTGCTGCTTGCATCCTGATAAGAAGATGTACAATAATCTAATGATCAAGTAGCTGATGCAGGTTCATTATATGAAGGTGTATTATCACCATATTGTAGACAGAAATATTTCCTGCTTTCTTCTGTCTACGCTTGTATATAGTGATGTTTTGAGGTTAAATTCATCTGTTTAATAAAACTGATACTGACTTGGTTTCTTGATTTGAACATATTTAACTGGAAAGGGTAAAATAACTGTAAAAGGGGGATAAGTAAAAAAAAAAAAAAAATCTGGAATAAAGGAAATAATAAATCTGTAAATAGAAGTTAATTATATCCCTGAAATGTAAAAAAAAAAAAAAAAAGTCACATTTGTCATAACTCAAAGTATTTGTCTGATTGGTTTGATGTTTTGTTCATATGGAAGCACTAAATGAGGACTTGTCTGTGGGGGGGAACCAAAGGAAACCAAATGCAAACGAAGCAACTAGTGATCACACTTCCTATAGATGTGTGAAATAACCCCAGAGGTTCCACATTTTCCCACTAGGGGGAGCTGTTTTCCCCTCAAATGTCATGTTTTTGGCTATATCTCATCAATCACTTGTCCAAATTTTGTCAAACCAAATGCAAATGAAGCTACTGGTAATCCTACTTCCTTTAGTTGATTTTGTGTGTGTGTGTGTGTGTGTGTGTGTGCGCTAACCACTGAGGTTCCAAAATTTCCCTCTAGGGGGACCTTTAATAAATAAAAAAGTCACCTTAGAGCTTTGCAACAAATAGGCATGTTGTCTTAGCTGAATGAAAACAATTCGCTTGGCCAATATTTTCATTTAAAAAAATCTAAAGAATTTTTTTTATAGGTAAAAATAATTAGCTCGCTCCCAGTTTTGAAGCAAACAACTAATTTATTTGATGTGGCCTGATGCTGGGTATAGCTGCACAGTTGAAAAGACAGTACTGTATTCAATTCAATTCAACTTTATTTATATAGCGCCACTTCATGACAGTGTCATCTCAGGGCGCTTTACATCTTATTTGAGCCAATTTATCAAAATAGCCTCGATAAGGGAAACCATAAGATTTCATTTAATATTGACTTCGATGCAATCCCCAGTATAAGTAGTTTACAGTTTCCTCAGTCCTCCTGAGCGCTTGTTAGATACGAAGATTTTGGTGATTTAAGAATAGTTGTGTTGATAAGAAATGTTAGTGAATGAGCGCCAATATTATTAAAAAAAAACATCCACCAAAAACTCATTTCCTTTCTTTTAAAGTTTTAGTTTAATTTGTTTCCTCATCAGGTTAGCAGAAGTTATTTCAGCATTTATTTCCACACTCCTCTTTACTGCAAGTTATATAAGGTGCATGTTTTCTTACACCTCAACACTGAGAAATCACTGTTTAGCTTTATCTGTTCTTGTGGTTCATAGTTCCTTCTCCTTTTACCAAAGTTAGCTTTCACTAAGCTGTTGAGCAACTTGCCATTTTAGGCGGAGATGCCACACAGTAATCACTGCACATTGCAGGTGTAAAGTGAAACCTTTTGTTCCATAACGTGGCTCAGATCAGAACAAAGATACCACTCACAGATGCTCAAGTCATACCAGAACCACTATAGATCACAATGTCAATGACATACAAGGCCTTATATGAGCTTGACACCCACACCTGATTCATAACACCTGCAGGTAACGGCTACTCAGCCGGTTTTACTTCTCTCTGTTTTAGGCGCAGTCTGTGGTGCTTGATGTTTAACCATGATGAACTACATAGCTCCACATTAAGAGCTGTCAGTTCTGCTGATACTGGGCTTAAGTCTGTCTGTGTCCTCTTCTTAATGACAAAGTCAGAAATATCTCCATTCCTAAATCTCCCTTTACAAAATTGGACTGGTCAAAGTCAGTATTTGTCCACCTTTTCATGCTATGATGACTTTAATATCAGCTAGAAAACCATGCTATCCTCCTGTTTAAATTGAACTGGGTTAATAGTAATACACACACAAAACAGGAGTCACCAATCTCCACTGCAGATTGTGGCCATAACTACTGACAGAAGATACTCAAATTGCCACCAGACCATCAGTAACCCATCTATCCATCCATTATCTGTATCGCTTGATCCAATTCGGGGTCACGGGTGACAGGAGCCTATCGGAGCACCCACTGGGCATGAGTTGGGGTATATCTTGGGCAGATTGCCACTCCATCACGGGACCTTCAGTAACCGCGAGTTGAATCCGTCATCTTCAATGCTTCTTCCAACATTGTGGTAGCATGTTTAATAAACCATCCTGAGAGATGCAGAGAAGCAGAGATGCAGTGATGTGTGCAGCCTTTATAATGCAGCTGCACTCTGAAAGCAAAAGAGCTGCTTTTCCATTTTAATTCGAATTAGGTACAGATTTGTTTCCATATGTGTTTGCAGAGTACTTCAGACTACTATAAATAACAGATGTGTCATTTATATTATGGTGCATGAATATTTTTAACAGTAGCTTCACAGCTGTAGTTTAGCCAGATAAGTTGATTTATTGAGCTGTGAATGTCTCCTTTGAGTAACTTTGGTTTGGTTTTGAAACCATTACTAAATCATTGTATTCACTTTATTTTGTCTTTATTAGAATAAATGATGAAGAAATATGTGTTTCTTGTTTGCAACTGTTTCCAAAAGACCATCAGAAAGACCAAAACTATTTAAAGCTTCATTTTACATGCTAAATGATCCAGAATTGAACCCTCACCAAGCTGGTATCTGTCAGCTATGTCAGATTTCTTGTTTCTCACCTTTACCAACTTCCACTTTCAACTTTAGTATCTCACCCTGATGAGAGCATTTAGGATTACACAGAAAGTGTGTTATTGGTGATGGGTTGTGTTGCTCTCTGACTGGTTGACCTCAGGCTGGCCTACTTATCGCAGACATCAACCGCTCATCTTAACATCGGACAAACTTTTTCCCGGGCATCATTCTCTGCTCCATAGTTTACTGTTTGCTCACTGAATTATATTAATGATTTTTGTGCTTAATAATTCTGATCCATGCTTTTGAGGAGGCTCTGTCAATCAGTGATGTAGATTTTTTGTAGAAATAACTTTAATTTTTTAATGAGGAATTAGTTAGACTGAAAACAGGTGATTGGATAAGCTGCTGGAAACAGATAAGAAAAGAAGGAAATATATTTACTATATTTGTTGCAAGATTTTGTCTGCAACTTTTATCTTCAGTTCATGGTAATATGATATGAAAGGGCCCCAGTATGACCAGGCTGAATACTCAAGGTATTCCCAACAGAATGAAACAAATGTGAGAAATAAAATAAGCATTCACAGCACAAAAACATGGTGGGTAATTTCTCTTACTGGTATTTTAATGCAGTCACATAAAAATGAAAGAAAAGTTGTCCTTAAATATTGTAGTTATAATATATAATTTATATGTAATCTGCACCTTCATTATGTGCAGCTGTTTAACAGAATATTAGCAACTCATTGCATTTAGTCATATAGACATGGTAAAGGAGAGGAAGGAGCTCCTTCATGTGTACCCCATTAGGTGAAGTCTGCAGCCTCTCCACACAGTCCCCACGGATTATTAGTGATAACATGTCCGTTTTATTCTTCCTAAAGCCTATAATTAGCTCTTTGGTGCTCTACCCCCACTATTCTCAAAGTGGGGTCCCTGGACCCCCGGGGGTCCGCGAGCTGTAGCTTAGGGGTCCTTGAAAAATAAAT
>JBAMHV010000024.1:2563781-2582433 GCA_037177535.1 Pseudomugil gertrudae
GTTTTTCAAGATACGTCCTCTCTATGATGCCATACACCAAAGATGCTTAGAGCTTCCACTTGAAGAGAACCTTTGCATTGATGAACAAATGGTACCATTTCGTGGAAAACTATCTGTCAAGCAATACATCAAAGGCAAGCCACATCCCTGGGGAGTGAAAATATACTTTCTGTGTGGGAAAAGAGGCATAGCCTATGATTTCCTGTTGCACCAAGGAGCTACAATGGAGATATCACAACAGCAGAGGAAGCAGCTGGGACTTGGAGCTGGAGTGGTGTACCATCTCAGCCAGCGAATCACCGAGGCCAATCACAAGTTGTATTTAGACATAAAGTGCAAAAATGGTGCAATAAATTAAAAAATGGTGCAAGACTTTTCTTTAAATCCCTTTATGTAGTAGTATGTATGCACACATCCAGTAGTTTAGGTCACACCCAATTAATTACTAGGTAATAACATTTTACACTCGTTTAGTCCTGGCGTCCATTGCAATGGACATTAAAAAATATTGGTAAAAACATGAGTTGGCAAAAAAAACTGAAATCCACTTTGTTTCTATGTTAGAGAGAACCCAAAATCAGTTGAACAAAAAAATTTTTGCCTAGCAGAAAAAATGCAGGTCTGAAGGGGTTAAGTTGTTTTTAGTTTTTAGATGAAAGCAGGGATATCTGACTGGATGAAGACAAGGCCGTGTTCCTGATGGCTGGGATGATCTCTGCTACCTTCCTGTTCTGCAGTGGGCGTGTAGAAGTCCGATAATGAACATAGTCTGTTGTTTCTTCACTGTGTTGGGTAGAGAATGTGAGGAATCCTCTAATATCCTCAGCAGCTTGTGCAGCTCTCCTGCTCCAGCAGCTCCAGGGTTATCTCCAGCACAGAAGCCCAAATGAGACATAAGGTTGATCTAGCAAAGTATTTTTACATCATTATGTATTCCTAAACAACGCTTTCTTACTTCGCTGCCCATGTTTGTTTGTTTGTTTCTTTCTTTATTTATTTTACTGAACCCAGAACAGTGGAGACATTGCCACTAAACACAAACAGATTACACAAATTCCTTCACGGATACAGTTTGTTTACCATGTGTTTATGCCAGAATCCTGACATTGTGTCTAAAATCTGCAATGAATCAAAGCAAGAATGGCGAAAGTCCTGCAGGATGTGGATGTCTCCTGCTGCAGCACACCTGAATCAAACTAACAGATGAACATATTTTGACAGAACGTCACAACAAGCTGTTGAAAAGTCTCTTGATCCAAAGCAGATGTGTTGGAGCAGAGACACATCTGAAACCTGCAGGGCCACGATGTGTCTGCTCTTTGTGTGTTTTAGGAGAACGACATCATGGCTTACTGTCGCTTAATGAGTGCGGCTGATCAGCTGAGCAGAAAACAGGTCAAGTGCCACAAACGCCCCCACTAAGAACAACACTTGTCTTTGTTCTCGTCTCTTTGACTGAGAGAAAATGGACCAGAATGGAGAGAGAGAGCGAGAGAGGACTGGGTGAAAGATTAAGAGAACAAAACAGCAGAGAAACGTTAGTGATTTTAGAATCTGCACACACTCATCTCCCCTTTCCTGTCGACCTGTTTCCCCCCACCTGTTTGATCCCCGTACTGTAACTAAGGCATATTTTAAGCCAGCAGATGCAATTAGAAACAGATCCAGGTGGTGTCCCACTGAACAAACAGTCAGGCTCACACTGTTCTGACCTTTGACCCCTCTGGCAAATAGGTTTAACATAGCCTCCAGGGGATTGCACAGGGTCTTTTCTTCTTGAGGCTGAGCATGTGTTTTGAAGGCTACTGTCAGGGCTCATTGAACAAAATTTACCCTCCATTTACAGCTGCTGTTAACCTCCCATTAGGTGGCTGAAAGAGAGAGCTGGAGCAGAAGCTGTGAAACCTTTATCTCTGCAGGGCTCACACTTTGTTCAGAGATCAAACTTCTTTAATCAGTCATCAAGTTTTGCATGTTTAGCAGCTGCATGAAACATTTTTGTCATCTTTCAGCTTGTTTTCAGCCCACCATGACTTCATGCTTCCTGCCAGCTGATGTGTTTGTTTCCCGTCTTCAAGCTTCGTTTTGTGCTAAATTTGTTGTTGTGCTCCGAGGTGGTCCAGCAGGGAATGCTGGGAATTTTAACCTCAGGCATTTCTCCACTGCGTCAGCCAGGGTTTCTTTTACATATAGTCACATTTCCATCATTTAACCAATTCTGTAAAAATTGATACGCGCTTTGAGTAGGCCAAGACCAACCCGTGCTGTGTTTTTATGCAGCGGACAAATGTATTTCATTTCCCTGCACTCATGGTTTCAATTAATCCTGCTTCTATAGCTGGTGGTGACATGGACCATGTCCATTTACAGGATACAAGAACAGATCAGAAGTGTTGTTTAAAGCTGAATTTTGTTGTTAATACAGCACAAATGTTAAAGTTGTGATTTATCCAAGTGTTTCAGGCCCAACATGAATTTCTGCCCTCTGGGACGGTGAAAAACACAGAACGATGACAGGAAAAGTAATTACGGGCGTCACTGTCAGT
This sequence comes from Pseudomugil gertrudae, assembly GCA_037177535.1. NCBI lineage: Eukaryota > Metazoa > Chordata > Actinopteri > Atheriniformes > Pseudomugilidae > Pseudomugil > Pseudomugil gertrudae. The sequence continues at coordinate 2,566,328 of JBAMHV010000024.1, forward strand.
GACAAATGTAATCCTTTTGAGGATCACAAGTCTCCATATTTCACAGGAACTGGGAGAAGATGTCTGAGCGGAGGATTTGACATTAGTTCAGCCCCCCTCCAGCTGCATCCTCCATGCACATGCTGGTGGAAAAGTGAATTCCGTCGGCTGACCGCCACACGCTTGTAAACCAAGGCCAGACCTCTGCCCCACCTTTGATCACCCGTCAGCTTGAAGAAACGCTTTCTATTTATCACGGCTTTCTGAGGGGTGCCCAGTGATCTGAGACATTCTTTGTGCTTTTTATCACAGCGATTTGTCATAAAAACTCCAGTAAGGGCTTGGAAACAGTTTGATAAACAGAAACTAGAGATAAAGGCAGGAATGAGGCAGGTAGACAAGAAAATGTTATTTTATCAGCTTTATAACTTTCACAATCTTCTCTGACACACTGTCCCAAACTCTCCTCTTATCCACACTTTTCAATCTGTCAAATATGTAACTATAGAGTCTATTTCTATTGTGTCTTAACTTGTTTAGGATGATGTTATAAACACTCAGCCACTTTATCAGCTCCACCTTTTCAGTTTAAGCTTAGGCACACACTTGCTTCAAGTTTTCTACAATTCCCTAAGGGTACTGGGCAGGCTGAGTTGTAATGCCACTGGGTTAACCACCCTGGTTATCGGGAAAGGGCCAACGAAGCGAGGGGCCAACTTGCGGTTCTCACTACATGGGTTGTCTACATGTCTCTGGTTGACAACCACACTCTCTGCCCCACTTGATACACTGGTGCAGCGATCCGCCGATGATTCGCAGCCCGGGAATATACTGCAGAAGTCTTCAACAGGGCAGAAAGAATTCTCCTCCACACTTGCTGACATCTCTGTGCTGCTGCATGGGCAGAGGGGACTGTGACCGCATTCTCTTGCAAGTCAAAGACAGGGGGCTGTTAGCTGCTAGCTTTGCAACTTCTGTGCACAAAAGGCCGACCTGGGATATGACATGACATCCCCACAGAGCTGGGGAGGAGATTTAGGGGCTGCAAGCTAAAGGCTCAGCTAGTGGAGAATCTGAGGCGCCACAATCCATCAATTCCCTCCGTTATCATGGAGAATGTGAACTCGCTGCTGAACAAGATCAACGAGCTATCCGCTTGAACATCTTTACAGTGACATGACTAACCCACCTTGTGCTAACAAGGACCTGCTGGGATTCGTTCGTATTCGTCTTCTTCTACATTATAAATTTTCATCCCTTCACTTATTTATGTGTATTTTGAAATGGCTAAAGAAAATACAATATATTTGTCTAAAATGTGATAAAACCTCTTCATTATCATATCTTTATCCTGATGAGCTGTTACAAAGTAATTCAGAACATTTTTACTAGAAAAGCAAATCAAATCTGAAAACAGCCAGCTCAGCTTTAGTAAACTGTCTCTAAACATCTCAGACCTCACCTTTCCAGGTCAGAGCTGGCGTTTTCCCTGTGGTGTGCTTTAGAAGCAGGAAGCAGAGCCTTCAGCGGGTTGCAACTTTCTCCATCTGCTGTAAATCACAGCAGCCAGGCCTGCTGGGGGCAGAGAGGTAACATAAAAAATGCTGCTCTGACATGCATAAAAAACAGAGGCACTGCTGTTCAGTGCAGGAGGTTTGGTGGAGGCAGAGGTAGGACAGACACGGACGGACAGATGGATACACTGCAACCTCTCTGACTCCAACATGTGAGAGTAGAGGGCAAACATGAGGCAGTCTGTTTAGAAGGTGTTCTTTTTTATATTCAAAACCTGGATGGTTCAAATTATTACCTCCGCCAAGGAGGTCCTGTTTGTTGGTTTGGTTGTTTTTCTGTTTGCAACATAACTCAACAAGTTATGGATGAATTTTGATTAAATTTTCAGGAAATGTCCAATCTGGGACAAAAAACAGGTGTTTAAAATTTAGAGGTGCTCTGGATCACTATATGGATCCAGGAATTGTTTTAAATCATTGTGAGATAGGGCTGTTTTCAGCTTATGTGTTTATTACTCCATGAAAAATGCTCAGATTGCTAAGGGTATGTTTTTATGGTCAAGCAATTCATTGAAGTAGATAAATCAAAGGTGAGACCAGTGTGTTGGGGTCTAAGTCACAATAAGCTGGGGGACTGTGTTCATGTTTCCTGCTGTAGCAGTAAAGTAATTATAAGCGAGAATAACATCTGAATGTGTGATTCTGATTCTAGGTGCACCAGAAAAACACACCCAGAAAGGTCTGGTTTGAATCACTTTGAAAAACATACCAGCATTGCGTCCCGAACCTTCGTCAAGGCTTCTTCTGTCTGCCTCTCTGTTTGTTTTACAAGACAGATAATTTCATTTTCACCTCCTGCCTCTTTTCACCAGGCCGTTAAATGCTTAAAGACGGAGAAGACAATCAATTAGCAACGGTGCAGCAGTCCAGACAGAAGAGTGTGTATCTGTGTGTGTGTCTTGCAGTAATCATGTTGTACTATATTTGTGGGGTCTGAAAGCCAGCGATGTTACACAGACAGCTTTGTGAGGACCAAAGTGAGGTTCAAAGTAAGCCTTAGGTAAGTGTTAGGGTCGGGGTTAGGCATTTAGATGCCGTACCTGAGATAAGGGTAAGAGGCTCAGGAATGTATTATAGTAATCGGGCTAACAGGATAGTAAGACGTATGCATGGGTGGGTGTAATGTGCAGACATAAAACCACAGAAGGATTTGGAAGAATGTAATCCAACAAAAAGTACAACTGATCTAAGCAGCAGCCTGAGTGTTGCTGGTGACTTTAGTTTGTTTTTGTCTCATGCTCAATTTCCAGTTAAAACCTTGTCCATGGTGGAGTCATGCCCAGGAAGTTGATACAGAAAGTAAAGAGTGTAGAAAACAAATGTAATGTACTGTAAGGACTGCTGTGTCTACACAGAATCAAAAAGTAAAACAAATATTATATTGTTGGAACAAATTATTTTATGATGAAAACTATCCAGCCATCCATTTTCTACTGCTTCTCCCTGAACGGGGTCGCGGGGGCGGGGGCAAACCCAGCTGACATGGGGCAAGAGGCAGGGTACACCCTATACAGGTCTTGCAATAATGTGTTACTAATGTCTCCTCACCCTGTCCAAAGCAAGACTAAGAACTTCAGAACGGTAAACCTCAGGGACAACGATCTGGTACACACTACTCCAGTCATCCTCACAGGTTAACTCAGGGGGAGTTTCATTTCCTCACAAGCACATCATTGCTTGTAAAGTAAGCTCATGAGAGTTTTTGACTTCATCCTCTGAAACAGCACCTTCAAACAGGGCAGGTAACTAGCATCTGTCCTTTGTGCAGCTTTAAGCTCCTCAGAAGTTGGAAAATGGTGACCAAAACCAAAAGTGTCACATCTAGCAAGGAATGTGTCTGACATATCAACATGTGGATCTGTACTTTTAGCTGAAAGCTTCTTAGACATAGCTCGAGTGACAGCACACACTGGGAAAGTATCTACATTACAATAAAACTGATCTAGAGCTAGCATCAAACTACATAACCACTTGTAGCTTCATGCCAGTGAAACTAACAAACAGTTGTAGGCTCGTTGTTCTTGAACAGGAATACAATCTGAAACCAAATGTCAATACTTCTAAAAGATAAATGACTAGAAAAATACATTAAAAAAATATATTAAAGTCTTCATGCAGGTCAGGATGGATGTTACTGTACTCTCCCATTGATATGTCAATCATCTGAGGTGTCCGTTCAGATTTCAGGGGTGGCCAGCGCTGACCTGGTCATTACCTTTGCTCACTACTTTTCAAGATGGATTTTAGGTAATTTTAAAAGCTCTGCTTGTTTTTTTTCTGTCTGGACTTTTGAACATCTCTAAAAAAAACGTTGTGACCAGTATATAAGGAATACAGTAGCCGTTTGGATCCAGCTTTAGCTTTGCCCCGAGTGGTACCATATAGCAAACGGTGCCATGCTGGGCCTGTTAAGTCATAGGTCAAGGAACGTTCATAAGAAAACACAAAGTTTTAGGGTTCTTAAACTTGAACATCTAATAGCTCAGCTAAGACAGTGAGTTAAAATTGAAGTAATTCTTTTCTTCATTTGAGCAAAACAAAAAGGTGAAAGAATTTAATTGAATTTAATTGAACATTCATTTATTTCAAACCCACATCTACATTTCTAACATCTGCATCACAGGCACAAATGCAAGGTTTGAAAAGGGGATGGATGATTTTATAAATCCTGGAAAACAAACTTACTGAGAAGTTAACTGTTCCACCCGACCATAACCAAGAGGAGACCACTGCCCCCCAAACAGGAAGATGCTGTTTCTCAAACTGTCACCATGGCAGCTTAAGGGAGGTGTGGAATAATTGTACTGCATCACAGGGAGTGTGCTTCAAGCATGAGAGCAGCCCGTTGTGGAGAGGCCCAGTGTGAAATATGTTTGTGTGTCTGTCAGGTCCACGGGATAGGTCTGCTCTGTGAAGCTGTTGCTGCTTCTGTGTATGCGTGTGTAGTTATTTAAAGTCTGTCTTTTTCCATTTCATGTTGGGTCTAAAGGTAGATGACAGGCGCACACTGACCTCCACCACCAACAGCTTCTGATCCCAGACCAGCAGGACTCCACACACAACTGGTCACGCTTTTAAAGGCTTACTGCAAGTCTGAAATGAGGTTTTATTTTCATTTAAACTTGCATTGTTTACTGGTTGCTGCCAATTCCAGATCAAAAGTAGCACTGACTTTGGAAAAAAAATAGATGTAAACAGCATTTTATGTAATTTACTCAGTAAAAGAAAATACCTCAAAAAGCATAGAATTAACCATCAATCGTCCATGTTTACAGTTTAGGCACTTTTTCTAATAATAATAATAAATTCATGGAACAAGAACAAAAGTGGATGTGAAGCTCGGGAGTAAATGTTTGTGGGAACACTGGGGCAGTGATGACTTACAACAACTGGAGCCCACAGCCACGATTACTCTGATACATTTTGTGCCGTTTGGAGCTAAATGTCAGATACGCTGGTCAATTGTGGCCCAAAATTAATGGACACTGCTAAGATTCTTTAAAGTTTTGCAGAAATTGTTAATAATTCAAGATTTTATTCTTTGAACGGAAGATGCTGCAAATAAAATTTCAAAGGAAACCAAAAATCATCAGGCAACCGTCAGATTTCATGCATTACCAGTAAATGCACCTCTTTGCTGTGGTACCAGAAACATCACAGGATCTATAAATACTATGAATTCCTACAGGATTTAAAGTCAAATGAAATGGAAATCAGTTTTACCCAAATTTAGGGAGCTGTTGTCAATTCTGAGTCCAATTTGCACAGGTAACTGTGAAAGTGAAGCAGAAAATAATCCTTGTTTGGTCCTGTTTACACAAATGTTATATATTTACACCCAACAAGTCTGTCAAAGTTACTGAAGGTGTTGTCCAATCAAACCATTAAAAAATTACCAGAAATGTTTTTCTTCAAGCTACTGCTAGAAGGGATTACTTTAAAAGGTTTTATGCATTAAGTTTCACATGCTTGATTTTATGTTAATCTGCAAATGTAATTGTCTACAAAGTGCTGCAAATGTACTGGTCAATGTAGAGGACTGCCAGACTGGTTAGTCTGGTCAGAACCAGTGGTTGAGTCTGCAGATTTTTATCCTTCTGTTAAAAAGCGGTTTCTCCTCTTTGCAGCCACCCACTGCCCTTTTTATTATTAATAAATTTTTATTAATTAGTTAATATAAACTGTTATTAGAATTTGAATTATAATGGATCATATAATGACTTGATTGAATTGTTCAATGGCCATATTGTATGCACACAGTTCAGTTCCCATCAGACCTGCACTGTTCATGTTGACTTTGAACACGTATGCTGTGCTTTGACATGCTGCTCCTGGCCTTCCTGTCCTCCTGGCCACTGGAGGAGAGGGCTGGTTAGGTGGCGAGAAGGAAGGGATAGGTGTAGGGGAGTGGAGGGAAAAGGAGATTGGATTTATATGGATCGGTTAGTACGAGTGTATGTGGGGGCATGGGGAACTGAGGGTGAGGGTGTGTATGGAGGTGTGGGTGTGTGTATGGGTGGGAATGAGGAGGGATGATGAGCAGAGGGACAGAAAGGTAGGGTGTGAGAACAAGTGTGTGGGTGTGGGAAGAGGGGTAGGAAGGTGCGTGTGGATGGTTGGGTATGTGTATGTATGTGTGTGTAGGTAGGTGGAGTGTTGATTCCCGGGATTGGCATCTAGTGTGCTTGGATGTGGACTGGTTTCCATGGGGTGGCGGTCTGGGGGCTCTGGCCCCTCCCAGGTGGTGGTCAGCTCCTCTGCCTGTGGGGGTAGGGAGGTCACTTTCTGGCGCTTGGGGCCATAGGCCGGCACTCTGCCTGCCTTGGGTGGCCGGTGCCCGGCAGGGTCGGCGATTTCCGGCATGGGCTTGTTGGGGCCTCTTCCCCCTGACTGCGGGGAGCTCTGGCTGGGACCTCTATCTGCTGCCTCCAGGGCGGATGCTGGGTTTGCCCCAGGGTGGGGTGGCTAGGGTCCTTGTTTGAGGATGGCTGCCATTTGCCCTGGTCTGGGGTGGTCCTGGCCTGCCTCTTAGCTTTGGGTAGAGGTAGTCGCTTAGCATGATCAATTTTCTGTGAGCCACCCCAGCCAACCTGAACTGAATCAAACAATAAGCAAACAAAACAGTAGATAAAAACACAAAGGTGTTACATAACACTGATACTTTAACACTACTATACTTCTTTCACAAGAACATTTTAAAAGAAAACTTAAAAATGAGGGATAAATAAAGTAGAAACTACTGTGAGTTTATTACTTTATTGCATCTCTTGGGCCAAACTGCTATGCAAGGTTAAATATTGAGTTAATTAACTTCTGTGTATGAGTGAGTCAATGCAATAAAACATCTAGTTTTTACTGCAGTAATTTTGATCTCATTCTCAGTGGTTACTGGTCTGTCTAGCTCAGCCATATCCTGAGACATCCTTTCTTCATAGCTGTACTGTTCTGCAGCTTCTCTACTGTTTTCATGATTTGAGTCTGTGAAAAGCATGTGTGCCAAAATCAAGCTGCAACTCATGGCTTGACTCCAGTACAGAGCAAAAACATCACAACTGGGTTTTAAATGAGGCCTACAAAATTATGATAAAGCCAAGCTCTCATTATGATGAAATGAAAATGAATTAGATTAAAGGAAAGATACTTTATTGATCCCAGAGGGAAATTTGAATTGTAGTAGTTTTTTACATACAAAAATAGTTAATGAAAGGTCTTCACTATTCTTGTTGGGATGGTGCCGTCCACACAGAAGCCTATAAAATCGGTCACACACTCAGTCAAGCTGTTGATGTTATCTCCATGAGGACCAACAGGACCATCACAACAGTTGGAAGAAACTGTTTAAATCTCCATCGTTTATCTCTCTGCCTCACTCCTGCCCTGCATCTTCATCTCTTTCTTTTCAACTCTATTGGGATTTGAAGTGTTATTTCATCGATAATCTTGAATTTGGAGAGCATTATCAGTAAATCCCGGTGGTAGACAAGTCTCATTGCTATGGAAACTCTAATAACAAGTCTTGAAATAGCAAAAAAAAAGATATGCAGAGAGACTCCCGTGTAGCACAAATTCCCCCAGCGTGAAAAGTCTTCTTAAATGACCCAAACTGACAGCTGATGTCTTAAAAAAACACTCCTATATTACAAAAATCACAAAACAGCACGACAGTTAACACAGAGCTACTATTTACTGCCACTTAGCGGCGCATTCCAGAATAGATTTCAATTGCTATTGAGGAGTAAAACTGACCACAGGTATTGCATCAAAGACATTATAAACACAAAATGTAGACATAACATGATGACACAGAAAGAAAAAAGGTAGCTAAACATGTCTGATGGATTGCTTTGGTAGTGCCTGCAGGTACGGGTACTTCAAACACACATTGGGATAATTTGGATTTTTGGACACTGTTTCTTAGTTTTTCAGCAGTAGTGTGTACGTTGATGCACCAGCAAGCGTGAAGCGCATGATCAGGATAAAAAACATGAATTGCTGTATTTGACAGCATTTCAGGAGCTAATTTGTGAGCTTGGTCACTGGTTTAAGCTGATTGTGTTGAATGTTTGCCTTTCCCCCTTATGTTAGCTCTTTATTTTCACAAGGATTATCCAGTCCAGACAGTTTTTATGTGTATCAGTGTGAATTAAATCTGCTACAATTTTTATTGACAAAAAAAAAATGTGGGTTAAAAATGTTTTCAGACATAAAGGAACAGACTGGGTATGCCCAGTATGGATGGGGCTAAACTGGTGACCAGTCAGAGGCAAATGGCATCAAAATAGCTCCATAGACACCTTAGCCTTCTCAGTCCTAGCATTCTCGTGTGAGAACATCACATATTTGGTCATCTGCAGCATAAAATTCTGTGTAACTGGAACCTGATTTGCTTTTACACTGCCGTTTGGTGTTTGTTTTATTGTTTAAAATGATTTTTGTATCACGTATGAGACATTATCAGCAGGACAGTACTGTAAATGTGGACTTAAAATAACAATCTTGCAAATGTGACTGGGTCTGTGCAAAGATCAAAGGACTCCCCAGGACCCAGGGGACCAGCCGGTACTTCAGGGCACATATCTCAACCAGCCCATCATGGACACAACCATCCACTCAGAAGGCTGCAGAGGAAGAGCCGATGCTGATCACCTCAGGGACAGCAGCTGCTGGCACTGCAGCAGACCCCCAGAGAAGCAGGGCGCTGTGTCCAAGGAACCAAGGCAATAGCCCAATGCCTACAAGGACCAGACCCCGGGACTGCCACCAAATATGAGTCAGCATCTACCCTGCTGCCCCAATAAGTTACACCATACCAGTACACAACCAACCCAAACCAAAGACAAGCAGCTTACCTTTCATTCATTGTTTGCATAACTGAACTATGGTTATTTTATACCACAGAGGCTGGTGGAAGATAATACCATTTACTGCATCAACTCAAAATGTGTTCATTGCCAACAGCAGTGACAGGGTTAGGGTTGATAAGGCTCTGGTGCTGGTTATATTTCTCTGTAAACAATCTCTCAGTGGACCATAATCATTTAACAGCAACCGAAGGTCATGTCAACAAGTTAGCCAGATTCTTTCTGATTCCACACCAGTCAGGCACTGGCCACCTGGTGGTACTCAGCACAGCCAGCTTCACACAGCTATGCTCACTGAAAGATGAAGTGGCACCACTTTGTCAGGCTTGCACCACTGTGCTGCAGCCCGTGAAACGGGAGATTCCCAAAGTGCAGAGTGAAATTAAAAAGAAGGAATAATTTAATGTAAAAGGAATGTTTCCCCATAACAGCGAGGTTGATGGACGGAGGAGGTGACTCACTATTCAGTGAAGCATTAAGATCATGAAGGAGATTCACAATTCCAGGTATGAAAAGTTAACAGAGCCAGAGAGCATTACAGCAGGCTCAGAAAATAATTTTCACTGTTTTAAACAGCTAAACTGTTTTTTTCTTTCACTCAAAGCCCATCAGACAGATTTAAGGGTAACGTTAGTGTTTAGTGATCCAGAGGTGGTGATGTCATGGGAACAGTCTTTGGTTGGATCACTGTTTACTAGTTCTCCAAGATAAAACAAATCTTGTTCTCAGATCAGTGAGCCCTATCTCTTGTTTAATGCCAAGGTCAAGTTAGCTGGACTTCCCACACAGTGGGCATGTGTGGCTGAAGTTCCTGGCCACACATTAAAGCAGGGGTGTCAAACTTAGGTCCTTGAGGGCCAGTATCCAACAGGTTTTTGTTGTCTCCATGCGCCAACACAGCAGACTGGAATTACTTAATAGGTTGACAAGAAGCTGTTGGATTTGTTTTATTTGCATCAGGTGTGTTAATGCAGGTAAACAGCAAAACCTGCTGGATACCGGCCCTCGAGGACTGGAGCTTGACACATGTGCATTAAAGGATGAGCTTGGAATATTTCAGCCCGAGTTTCAAGGTGGACTCACGCTATCATCCATAAAAAACTCAGTTTGCTTCTAAATAAATCAGCAAAAGTAACCTGTTTGTCCTTTGTTTTTTTCTTCATGTCTCCCACTACATGTTCCAGCACATGCGTCAGTTCTTTCTTCACCCCAGATCATGATAAGTAAATGCTAGAAAAACAACCAGGTCATCAGTAGAAACTCTGACCTGCAGAGGGCGAGAGTAGGATCGTCCAGCTTCATATACAAGTCAACTAACGTGTTATTTCAGAAGACTCATCCGCTTATTCACAGTCCAATCAGCAATGGTGATTTTTTTAGCTTTTTGTTTAGGAAGTGAAAAAAGGGGAAAAACAAGCGATCATGATGTTAAATGAACAAATTGAGAGCTAATTTAACAGATATTTATGTTGCTACAAAGCTCATTAAACACATTTTGTTGCATCCAGCAGGAAAAGCAGGGAGCATTTTTTACAATATTAGTAAGGGGCAACAAATGTGCAGCCCAAGCTAATTACGTCTCTATGATCATTTTCTCATAAAGCACTAGGATTTAGGTCTCACAGCATTCATTTTAGGCTCTGGAGAGCAGGATTTTAGGCATGCTGTGCTTTAGGTCTCTTTATGAATGATTATCCCTTTATTATACACTTTTGCTTTTTTTCTAATAATTAATTAAAAAGGCTCATGTTTGATGTTGTTAAACAATACATCTTCAGATTTTGTTGTTAAAAGTTGTGTCAGTGTGTTGAGGGGACTATTCATTCAGCACTGTTTTTCCTTTCTGTGAAGTATTAGAGGTACATTTCTCTCCATCCTGCTGGCTGCTGCCTTCTGTATGCTGTCAGAGCTGTAGGCGTCAAGCACAGCGGACCAACATATGAATGCCCGGCATTGTACGCTGGCATGTGTGGGTTGGGATCACCTCTACTCTTACCATTTAGATGGAGGCAAAAGAGGGGAAAACCGCTGGGTTTGCATTGGGTGTGTATAAAAATATATTTTTATAGGGAATTTTATACTGCTGCTCAGGATTTTCTAAGCTGTTTCCAAAGAAATCAGTTGAGTAACTTCACATTAAGTCCCAGTGAGGTGCTGGAAATCTTCTTCAAAATAACAGTAAGTTTAAAACACAGGCACACGCAGTAGTAGTAATTTACTTTCACTGCTCAAGCCTTTTTTTCTTCCAGGAAAATTAGCAGGAAGGAAAGCACAGAAGGAGGTGTGGGGAGCAGGGAAAGGGATCACAGTCCTGTCTGAGGCCCTGTAACCAACTGTGCTGCTGATCAGCAGTGTGCATACTCAGGCAGCTGTATCTGTTACAGTAAAACAGCTCTCCAGGGCTAGCTGTAGACGAGGGTGGGCTCCACAAGCCTCACCAGATCAATACACATCAGTGCAGACAAAGAGCACCTTTTAGGATACAAAAATTCCAAGTGGCACGATCTGAATTAAAACAGAGGTCATGCCCTGTTTGCTTTAGATGGGGTTACAGCCGAACCTAAGCCAGAGGCAACGGGAGGTGTAGGTAGCAGTTTGTAATATGCTCTCCAAGCACAAGAATGCTCGTATGGAGAGAGGTGTTGCAGTAAAACAGGTTTTTAGAAGTAAAACACCAGCAGAGGAAGGTTTCCTTCCCTTTGTGTTGTTTAATTTTATAACTCGTCCCCTCATTAAGGCTCTTACTGCGGCTGCTCTCTGGCTTTATTAAACGAGGGAATCGGTTGACCGGTCAGGTTGGGACAAGCGCAGTCAAGCACAAGTTTGCCCCAGAAAAGTCCTTAAATTCTCAAAGCTGGACATTCCCTTTTAAGGAGTCTGAGGACCCGACCCAGTATCTGGGATCACTGCAGTATTATATTTTGACATTTAGGTTTGGATTCTACTGTGCAAATGAACCTTTTCTGTAGCGTTTGTATCTTTTTTCTTTCTTTTTATCAAATTCCTGTAACAGCTATTACTGTATTTTAAAGAACCAATGCAAAACAAAGCTGTTGCTTTTAGAATCAAACAACATATGACTTCTCCTGGGGATTTTTCCTGACGTCATAGTTTGGCATAAGAGTCTTCATTAAGTGGATAAAAGGGAGATTATTAATGGGTGAATCAGTTAGCTACAGAAAGCAGAATGCTGCAGAGGCTGCCTTAATGGCCAAACAGCAACATAAGATGGTTTTACTTGCAGTAAATATGCTGACCTTTGACCTGGGCAGCCCAGGGCCAAGTAGGGATCTTTTTCTTTGCTGACCGAATTATCTGGTTTCTTTTAGGCCCATCCTGTGTCAGACCAGATATGTCTCAGAGCAAATGAAAAACTTTCATTTTCATTTCTCAGTGCAAAGCTTTAACAAGCGCTCAGGCTCTGCAAAGGAGGTCACAGTGTGGATGTCAGAACAGTGTTGCAGAATATGGTCGTTCAAGTTCAAACAAAGCTTTCCCCGAACGGACCGACCTGTGGAGAAAAGTTCAAATTGAGTGCAGATAAACACAGGGACAAAGCCACCACAACAAGTCGCGTGAGATCGCTGCAGACACATGGTAAACATTAAGCTCATTAAATACGAAAACATGCAAATCTGGGGCTTTTTCTCCTGCTGTTGTTATAGGGTGACAACGCTTCGGTTCACAGGTAAAACTCTCTAGATGGATGGACTGTCATTGTTTTGCTCCTCTTCCTCATGTCTCTTTTGTGCAACACTTTCCCATCTGCAGCCCCCTGCAAACAGTGTGAGAAAAAGACTTTTATAGTCCAGCAAAAGGGAACACCACAACTAAACAGCTTGTTAATGTTATTTTACTGAATACAAAAGTGTTGTTTTGGCAGTTTAGTTTGCTTGTGGTTTCTACTTTCACTGCGTTATAAATGTCCCTGCAGAATACACACAAGCATTAGATTGAGGGAGTGTACCTATAGCATGCATGCATGCGTGGCAAGGGTCCCTGGTGCCAAAACCTCTGCGGTTCCTAATGAATTCTACCTCACATCCCCATAAACATCCAGCTGCAGCTCCCTCATGGTGTGTTTATAAGCTCAAACTCTTCACACACACATATGAAAGCCCACACAGGCTGTTGGTTTCCTCAAGTAAGATAACAGGGGAATTGCAGTGTAACGTATGCGTGCACCATCACAGGAACATACAGCAGCTTTGAAAGTGCCATAAAGTCAAAAGAATGTAGAGGCATCAGCATCTTCCTGAGTATGAGTGCTTTCCTTTGGCCAGATTATTGTTTTTATAGAGGCTCGTGGTGCTTTAGAGTAAATTGGTAGCATGCACCCTGCTTCTGTGTTCCATTTGCACTGCACCGTTTCCCATATAATCACCTGCTTTCTTTTATGCCGGGACAATGAGAGGCAACCTGTTTGATTTTGTAGAGTAGTGTTCACTGCTGCATAAACAAAGACCATGCATGTAGTTTTAAGTGAAGTTCTGAGGATGAACCGGTTCAAAGCACCATCACAAGCACAAAGGATAATACCACCCTCATCCTCATAAGGGCTGAGTAAATGTGGGACTTCTAAGACAAACATCCATGATGATAAGGACGGAGGGTAATGACTATAATGATGAGAAATTGTTTCCCATGTGCCCCACCCAACATTACAAGTTCCAGCAGAGTAGAATAGATATCAAAGACCTGTGTTTGGCTATTTAGTCTCACATGATATTGAAGAGACATTATCTCAGGAAGACAGACAAACGTTGAGCTGGAAGGCAGCACATTTTACTGACAAAAAACTGAAACTGCTCTGGTCAATATTTTATAAGGAAATGTAGCAAAATATAATTCTGCAGACAAATAAATGAATCTAACTTCCCCTTTAATTTACACTATGTTATAATATGTGAGAAGAAAGTCACTAATTGCCACCATATGGGAACAAAATTAGTTATGATTGTGTTACTGCATTGTGGTCATGAATTATTTGCACATGGAAACTAGATAATCTAGTCGTGTTCACAGATTACTAACATGTGGGGGTGAGATTACTAATCCATAGTCTCTCATTCAAAGTTATGTTATGGATTATTAATTATTAATAACCTTTTATTGAGCTCAAAACCATATTTGTAGGCAGTGAAAGCAAGGCCTGTTTATTTGTACAGCACTTTCATATACAAGACAATTCAGAGTGTTTTACGTAAAGCATTACAAATATTACAGATGGTGCAAAGCAGTGACAGCAGCAACTAATAACAAAATCATATTAAGCCACAGTTTCAATTAAATTGGTTAAAGGCTGGATAGCTTCTCAGGAGCATGTAAATGAACATTTTTTATGGATTTAAATGGGTCTAAATTTGCTGAAAGGTTCGTCTCCACAGGGAGTTGGTTCTACGTGTTTGCAGTACAACAGACAAAATCAGTCCAAGTTTAGTCTGGACTATTTGTAGACTACACTAGACTAGACAAGCATAGTGCCTCTGCATGCTATGATAGCACTGAACCACACAGATCTCACCAGTTATCAGGTGGCATCTCATTTCACTGAGCTTGGTTCCTAGCGTAAGAATGAGAACATACTCTTTGTGCTGACCACTTATTATACTATATAACTTCTGTCCCTAGAACAAAAGTAAACAATTTTCTATGGCTAAAAATGTAAACATCCAAGTGTTTATCCAGTTTCCGCCACATGTGGACCACAACCTGCTAATGTGACTGTAGCCACAAACTGGATGTTGTCTTTGTGGCAGCGATCGCCCTGTGTGAAGGACCAGAGGATAGGTCTGGCACTGCAGCCCTATGGCTGGGGTGGGGACCCTGGCTTGGTATCATGGTGTTTTTATAGCCTCAGTGATCATGGGTGAGCTGTTCCTGGTGTGAATTGATCCCCAAAATATTGTTTCCTCACAGCAGCATCAAGCCAGACGTTTATCATCTTTATTATGTTAAATTCCAGAAGTATTTCTATACCTGCATTCAGTTAGGGAACAGAAATGAGTAAGCAGAGCTGTTTGGGTAGAAAAGGAAGAGAATGAAGAATAAGGGGAAATATGGGTGTGAGAGTGTTGGCATTTTGTGTGTGTGTGTGTGTGTGTGTGTGTGTGTGTGTGTGTGTGTGTGTGTGTGTGTGTGTGTGTGTGTGTGTGTGTGTAAGTGCGAAAGAGTCAATGGCAGCGTGAAGCATGACACATGAAGGACAATAATCTCCACAGTTGGATTTTGGAGCTCTGAATTTTGCATACTTATTAAATTGTGCTTTTACAAACTGCTCACCAATGGAAAGGTGATTTAACTATTAAACTATAAAATTACAAATTACACATCACAATTAGTGATACATACAGTTTACATGACGCAGTTTTATTCTCATTAAATGGTCAGTAAAATTAAACTGTCACCAGATCAACATCACCTGAATCAAGCATATATATTTCCAAGGTTATTATTTTTCACCATTAAGTATGTAATAAATTCTATAAGTCACACCTTTACTAATATTTCAGTTGGAAGAAAACATTAACATCACAAATAAAATCCAATATTGATTTACTTCACAGAATTTTTACCTCTGTTCAGTTAGGAAATGGCTTTAAATGGAGACTTGTTTAAGTTATTTCAACAGACCTGCCTCACAGCAGACGTTTTGTCACACAAGGGAAAAAACTGGCAGACTAAATGATGACTCAGTTCCATGAGTGTCCCAGTAAACCATGACAGTGAACAAAACTTCCCTTAAGCGGGAATCCATCCACCCACTGTGTCTGAGTGTCAAAGCTCAGCTGGGTTTTGGAAATGTTCCACACAGAGGTTAACACTGTATGAAAGGCCGTATAAGATGTTTAAGATATTTTACCATGTTGGTTACCATCAGTGAAGCTAATGACCATTAGGTTTTCATGGATTAGATGCTGTTAGCACAAGTCTCTTTAAAATGCTCTTTCTTTTGCTTTCTTGATAACAAATTTATTGTCAATTTGCTTAAATTAAAGGTGGATATTTCAAAGAAAGATACTATTTAAAGATTATGTTCTGATATTATTAAAATGAATTACCCTATATCTCTGCTCACAGCAGGTTTTTTGTATTTGCTATACTTTACTATACTTTACAGTCATTTGGCAGACACTTTTATCCAAAGCGACTTACATGTTATTTTAAACCATTTTAACCATAGCTATTATAA
>JBAMHV010000024.1:2590964-2623744 GCA_037177535.1 Pseudomugil gertrudae
ACCGATCTTTTCAGGTTGTTGCGCCGAGGCTCTGGAATGATCTTCCACCCTCCTTACGTTCGCTAATCTGTGTCAATGCATTTAAGAGTAAACTTAAGATTTTCTTGTTCCTGCAGGCTCTGCTCAGTAGATTATGGGTATTGTGACCATCATATATTTATGTCTATTTGTTGTATACTCTTTTTATTGTATCTTTTTATGTATTTTTTTACTCTTTTTATGTGAAGCACTTTTTTACTTATTTGGCTGTGAAAGGTGCTATATAAATGCATTTTACTTACTTACTTACTTACTTACTTAGTTTTGATTCAGATTAATTTAATAATTAATTAATTTAGTTCAGAATCAGATCTTAATTCTCTGTAGCAGTGATCCTACAAGGTGGAAACACTCCTCTGAAACTTTGCTCCATATTGACATGAAGCATCATGTAGTTGCTGCAGATTTATCCGCTGCACATCTATAATGCTAATCTTCCATTTAGCGGTTCCCAACCTGGGGTCTCTTATTGTTATTTATCAGGAAGTTTATTTAACCTCTATCATTATCGTTTTTCTGTCTGTTAAAATAACTTGAAAAGTTATGGACCAATTTTCATGAAAGTTTCAGGAAAGTTACGAAAAGGAACGAGAACCATATGATTAACTTTCAGAGGTGATCCTGGTCATCATCTGGATTCAGGAACGTTTCAAAAGATTCTTTAAAACTGTGAGATGTGGTCATTTTCAGCAAATCTAACGTGACAAAAATAATGAGCTTGCGGAGGTCTGCGCTCTCCGAGTGCTCTAGTTATTATTATTGCTTTCATTGTTGCATGTATTGCCATGGCTTTGATTTTGTTTATCTCTTGAGTGACTGTTAGGTCTTTTGCAGTTGGTTTTCCTTCTGGCTTCTTTTTTCTTTATTAGTATTAAATTACTTTTATTATATTTATATATATAAATCAAATAAAATATTATTAGTATCAAATTCAAAGCTTTGCTTCTGGCCTACAAAACACTAACTCAAACAGCTCCTGTCTACTTTAACTCCTTGATCCAGAGCTACACTCCCTCTCCTCAGTTGCGCTCAACCAGTGAAAGACGCCTTACCCTACCACCCTTACGTGGGGCTAAATCACTAGCTAGACTCTTCTCTGCTTTTGTTCCTCAGTGGTGGAACAAACTGCCAAACTCTGTCTGGTCTGCAGAGTCCTGATCTACTTTTACGAACAAGCTAAAAACAACAGCTGTTCAAGGTGCATTTCGGCACTTAGCTTAACTCTTTAACTCTATTTGACTTAGATCGATCTAATCACACATCAGCACAGATTATTTCGGGAAAAAAAATAGGAAATATATATACAAAAAAAAAGTCTCTAGCACTTCAGGACAACATCTGTGTCCTACAGGACAATAGATGTGACTTGCAGCAGTCTGGCACTTATCTATGCCATTCCCTGTTGTTTGATTTTATGCTTGTGTTGTTTAATCCTCTGATGTACGTCACTTTGGATAAAAGCATCTGCTAAATGCCTGTAGAATAGAATAGAATAGACTAGAATAGTATATTTATATACATTGTTCTCCATTTTAAGATGTTTGTCTTTTGTCTCATATGTTTGTGCAAAATCCGATGTTGTGGTCTTTGTAACTGCTAATAAATAAATATAAGAAATTAGACTTTTTCTTCAAGTGGAACCAGTGTTTTGGTAATCTAGAAAACTTTTTAAACCCAAGTCCTACAGTGAATAAACAAGGTTATCAAAATCATCAATACAGCTGTGGTATAAATATATATCAGACTAAAAAAAGATGAAGGATAAAACCAATTTTTATTTACTGTTCTCCAATACTTCTTTATTTGCTTCAGGTCCTTTTTTTAAATGGTGATTGCATCCTCTTCTTCCCTGTTCCTGGTCTTCTTCTCTGGTTGTTTCTTGTAGCTGGATCATCATATGTGGTGATATTGATCCAGTTTCTGCATCAACTGATGGATAGCTAAGCCCCTTAAAAATGGACCAAATTATGAGCGTGACAGACACGGACGACAGGTTAAACTTTCCGTCGGTCTGTGTACAGAACAATCATTATTAAAACAGATTAGTTTTTTTTTAATCCTTTAATATTATATTTGTGTTATTATTATTATATTTTGACATTTCAAGCACACAGGGCCCCAATCAGCAACTTAATCCTTAGGTTGGCTCTGCTGTTTCTAGCATGTTGGTTTGGAGGAAGTCTAGTCTAGGGGACAATTTGTGCTACAAACAAACAAAAAACAATAAGAAAACCAACAAAAATACAGCAAAAGGAGATGCAATTTGCATGTCTCTGGTTTTTAACTTCCACCTGTTAAAAATAACTAATACTGGTTAGTGAGACTCTTTAATACCATCATTCAGATATGACTCCGTTTTGTCAGAGTTCAAAACGAATTTCACTGAAATTCCTGTTTCAGATGAGTACAACAACAGAAAAAGGGTTGGAACAGGGTCCAGCAGGAAAGCAGGGCGCGCGCACATGCACGTGCAAACACAGAGCCAGAGAGAGAGAGAGAGAGAGAGAGAGAGAGAGAGAGAGAGAGAAGGGGGGAGTGAGTGAAAGACCCCGAGCTGGCACAAACTGTTGGAGGTCTGACTGGAAACTTTCTTCTCGTAACTCCTCAGCAGTGCTCAGTCTTCAGCAACATCGCAGTTTTCCGTCTGAAATGCTCATGTCTGGACTCGACTTTGTCATGATGCGAAGCAAAGGCATTGCACCTTCACCTGAAGCGTAAAGAGGAAAGAACGGAGTGAATGTTAAAACTTTTCGGCTCTGAATGACGCGGGACGTGATGATGGAGACTTTCTTTTACCTGCTCGCCTTCGTGTTAACTCGGAGCTGTTCGGGTCTTGGCTATGCGGACTCCAGTGTTCAGGCAGGTCAGAGAGCCGCGAGCAGACACAGGTAAGCGCGCGCGGAATTTCTGTGCACGTGCGTAGACGCTGCTGGGGTTGGTCCAGTGACACAAAACCTTCACTGGAACATGGTTGCATTTAGAGATGAAGGAGATGTGAAGGCCACCAACACGAATATTGGTGTTTTGGGGCTTCCAAAGCCCAGTTCAAGCACTTTGGGGCACTACTAGTTTCCAAGGGAGTATGACGTCATTTACAGGCCTACCAATTAATCGATTAGTCATGCATAAGTGCTTTCAGCTGCTTAAAATCTTTTCGTTTCTTTCTTCTAGACAGAAAAAACATAGGTGTCTGTAAATCTTTTTCCATTTTTGAACATTAATTGACTGATTAAAATATTTATTTATTGTTATTATTTAAATGTTTTTAAATATTTTACAGTTATAACTTCTTTTTATATGTATTACCTCCCCACCACTATTTTTTTCTGGTAATAACTTTGCCAGTGAATAACTAGTTTCCTATTTTGTGTCTGATTAATTAAAGGTTGGCTAAATAAGATAAATAAAAGTAATTAACATGTAACTAAGAGTAAAAATGAAAAGTAAACATAAACTTTCATCCCTTTCATAGTTAATGCCTCTTTTCAAAGTGGTTATTTTCACCTAGACTAATGAAAAGCCCTCTGGAGGTACACATTTCACAGGAAATATCTTATTGGGAATCAGGTGTATTACTCCCAGGGGCTGTGAAGGGGGTGGGGGGAGGGGTGGGGGGTGATGGATGAGGGTGAGATGATTCTAAGGGGCCTGCAGCTGAACAAGGCTTTAAGGGATTACAAATATTTACTGTTTCAGAGACTCAAGTGTAACATTTTCAGGGGGTCCCAAATCTCTTGTGGGGCTCCTGATGTCAGCCTCGTTGGAAGGGAATTTATTTTCCTGCCCAAGAGGATTATATAGACAAGAAGCAGGGGGGGATTACTCTGTGTGGAGTAACACGTTGCAGAGATTGTTAATGTTAGACACCTTTAATCCTTAGAAGTGATACTGATAAAGTGGAATTTATCAGGTTTATCTTTGACTCTTTGCTTGAGTGCCCAGAAGGATGCCCAACCCAATGTCAAATCTTTCTTCTGACGGACACACCCCGAGAGACTTTGGATCAGTGTTTCAGCCACTAAACTGACCTTTATTTAGATCTTAGTGACCGCTGATGAATAGCCACTTGTAAAGCCAACCTGTGCATGTTTTTATTGTGCTGTTACAGCTCCATGGGTTTTTTGCCTGAGGGGGTCCTTGTGCAATAGCTCCATGGGTGTAGCTCAGTCCATGTATGTCCCATTTGTGTGCTTCGAAAGCAATAAAGAAGTGTATTTTGCAGGGACGATGACTATGAATGTAGGTGGTGTACATGTGTGGATAAAGGAGGTTGCAGCAAAATATCAGACTGAATGAATGACAGACCTCTTCCATGTGGTACACGTCTGCTTGAATTCCTGCATGTGTTTGCACTTTGTGTGCACACGTGTGTGTGTGCAAGGCATGCCAAGCTTCAGGAAGTCAAGCTTCTAGTGTATTACTATCGTTTATCAGGTTTCGCTCCACAATACAGCACAGTCTGCTGCTGTTAGGGCTACCACAGTGGCGATATATGGTTGCTGTTGGGGTTTATGAAAGAGATAAACTGCTAGCTACTGTGGATGAAAAAGAGTGGTGGCAGATATAGTTAAATTGGATGGAAGTTTAACTGATGCAAAAGAAATGAAAGCACTGGGAAGTATAAAATAAATAAAAAAGTAAACATTGAAAGACAGGAAGGAGTTAGATGAAACAGGAAGTAGCACAGAAAAAATGTCCAGGACAAGAGAACACTATCTGGAGTGAGAGTAAGCAAGCGTGACAAGAGAGGATGAAAAAGCAACAAGAAGTTGGGAGGAGCAACACGAGAGAACAGTCAGGCTGATGGGACTGAGTGGGGGCCTGGGTTCGAAATGCCGTCCCCCTGCTGAAACCAGTAGGCTTAGAAGGAGCCAGCATGACTGGCCTGCATCACGAATACACACATGCACACACTAAGTGACGCATCGGAGAGAAGAATGCACTGCCCGTGGCATTTCGGTTTGCCCTTCTGACATCTGTTTGAACTCAATTGATGTGTTTTGACAGATGTGTGAAGTATTCCAAAAGTGGTAAAGGTTGTTGAAAAAAGTGAAGACATCCAGCAGAGGTCTTACTGGGGTGGGCCCTGAGCTTCCTGACACATCTCATGCCAAAATTTTGGGGCTGCACTTCATCCAATAAGGAGCAGCAAAGCAGGTGAAGGTGAAGTGTGTTTAGAACGGGGGTGCCCAAGTCCAGCACGCAAGATCGCGAATGGTTCCTTACCTCTGCAGAGCTGGATGTCATGCAGATGAGAAATTTAGGTGCTTGATTCTGGTGTGTTAAAGAAGAGATGCAGATGTTTCAGGGTAGTGGGGCTTGAGGAGCAGACTTGGGCCCCCCTTGTTTAAATGAAAGATGAAGGTGGACTGCTGACTTGTTTTGAGCTCATTTACAGCGTGATCAACAGTGTTAGAAAGGAGCTACAGCATGGTTTTATTCTTTCTGCTTCCAGAGGCTTGCATGCTCAATGGCACTGATGTTGTCTAAAGAACTGTGGGAAAAGTTGGAGCAGTAACTCACAGACAGGAATTAGTTTTGAGCCAATCTCTGCACAGGAAGGCAGCCACTGTATGTAATTTAGCTTTTATTAAAATTGCCCTTGAGCAAGATATTAAAGCCCAGTGGCACCAGCAGAATTTCACGGTGTTTACTGTCCTCTCTTCCTCTCTTGTGTAGGAATTTTACCATCCGTGCATAGAAAATGGCATAAATGTGCGGGTCAGTCAGAAGATCTGTATCCTTGATTATGTAGAGAAGACAGTTTTAAGATGTGTGCATGAAATGAAACAATATCATTTCAAATGTACGGGGACTGAATGTATTCTAAAGAACTGGGTGAACTAGTCCCAACAAAGCTGAATAATAAGTGACAGCTGTGACTAGATTGGACCCAAATCTTCACTTGAGGACACGTATTTCCACTTTTGGCTCAGCGCTTGGTAACGTCAGCCAATTGATCCAGACTGAAATATCTCAACATGTGTGATGAAGTTATTTTCCAGGACCACCAGAGTTGGTATTTGTTGTTTAAATCTTGACAACTATGAGACAAAATAACACGAAAGTCCATGCTGGGACATTGGGTGAAATGTTATCATGTCAGTGCTAAAGTAATGGGATAATTAAGGGAGAGATACCATTGTGTATTGAAGAAGTCCTTCTCCTTCGTGTCTTATGACTAGACCAGGTCTTGTAGCACATTTGGTCCATGACCTTTTAGAGAAAAATACACTCAGAGGTGTGGACATATTTATGTGTGCTTACCGTGGTTGTTTATGTGTTCTTTATTACAGTTTCTACCTTCCTGTGGTTTGGAAGTTTGTGTGAAAGTTTTTGGCTTTTATTGTGCTATTTTATTCAGATTTCCCTTGTGGCTAAAAATCTGTCTTTCATCTGGACTTTTCCTGTTTCCCCCTCGTCCTCCTGACCCTCTCTGCCGCTTTCCACCTGTTCCTTGTTGCTAAACTCACCCTTCTCCTTTCATGTAATCATCCTTATCAGCTTATACACTCCTCGGTTTGCAGTGCCTACGTAGACTCTTTCTGGTGTCTACGCCTACATCTGGGTTCCTTTGAACAACACATGACAGTGTCTCCGTAGAAAGCCTTGTTTTGATCTGCCCCTTCTTACTCTATTAAAGTTAATGCATTAGGCTTTCAGTGCAGTTGTGTCACTCCTCATAACTGTGTCAAATCAAAATCCCTCTAGTATTTCAGGGAACAGAAGGCCTTCACAGGGAGGTGGATGTAACAGTCAAACAGGATTACAGACGAGCATCAGAAGGTTTTAAATTAGTTTGAAACATGTAAAGCATACTGGCTACTTTGACTAAAACATTTTAAAAAGGCAGAGTAATGCACATTATGTGTAAATGCTATGGACACATGCAGCCTGTGTTACTGTCAGCCATTCCCACAGCTAATATGGCTGACTGTCAGCAGAGTTCATGCTTTAGATTTAGCTCTGAGATAGTACAGATCAGGACTATGCAGCTCCAATCCTCAAAACCCTGCAGGTTTTAGCTGTTCCCCTGCTCCAACACACTTGATTCCATGTAAATGTCTCTTTTTCACCAGCTTGTTGTCAAGTTTTTTCCTGAAACGTGGATTCATTAATCAGACTCATGCATTCTCCAGTAGCAAACACACCTTGCTGAATGACACCATTTCTTGTGGACACATTTGTGACATCCCTGAAACAGATTCTTACACGTCCTGCACTTGTTCTGCTCCTGTAGGTAAAATTGGTGATGAAAGTTTTTTTTCATCCAATTTTACCCAATTTATTGAACAAGAGAAATTTCTGGGATTAAGGAATTATATCATGTAAAGGACCATCACAGATAAACCTGTTGTGTAACAATACAAGTGCATTGGCTGTAATACTCACCATCACTGTATCACCTAGAAGCTTCACGTCCAGTTGTACTGCCATCATGAAGAGAAAGTGGTTTTCTCCAAGTGCTGGTGGCTTGAGCCCAGGTTAACCACATAGCTAAGTGCCCTTGGGCAAGACACTGCACCCAACGTTGCCTCTGATGCGTTCATTATGATGGGATGTGTGCATGAGAAGCATTATCTTCCTGTGGTGCTGAGCTGGAAGATCACACCACCAATTTAAAGATTTAAACACATTTAAGGACTTTGCTATCATTTATCTATCATGATTATGATCATAATATGAAAAATGAAAAATGAAAATTTTTTAACTGCAACATTCAAGCTTTTATTTTGTAAACAAAAGAAAAACAAGAAAAGCTTTTTTGTGCTGCACAATTTAGGGTGAAAGATTCTAGTAAAAACAAAACAGGAAGGGGAAAAGAAACGAGTGGGACTTCAATCTGGATTTAAATAAACTGAGTGTCTCAGCTGATTTGAGGCTTTCTTGGAGTTTGTTGCAGACACGTGGAGCATAGAAGCTGAATGCAGCTTCTGCCTGGCTCATTTTGGCTGATAAAACACCCAATCCAGATGCTCTGATTTATACTGGGTCAAGAGATCTTTATGGAAGCCAACAGCAGCCATGGTTGACTACTTCTTTTTTTTTATCTTTATCTCGAGATAATGAGAAAAGTAACACTTTATCTCAAAATAGTGGAACCGTTTTCTCGTGATATCGGGATAATTTATCTCATTTTCTCAAGTTGTACAGTATGACGAGGAATGGTGACAGTACAGTTCCTTGGGGTGTTCCAGTGCTGCTGACCACCATCTCAGACATACAACCCTTAAGTCTCACAAACTGTGGTCTGTTTGTGAGGTAGTCATAAATCCAGTTGGTTGTGGAGGTATCCACCTTGAACTTATTGAGCTTCTCACACAGCAGAGCAGCTGAATCGTATTACAGGCACTTGAGAAGTCAAAGAACATGACCCTCATAGTGCTGCCTGGCTGGTCCAGATGAGAGTGGGCTCTCTGAAGCAGGTAGATGATGGCGTCTTCAACCCCAAGCCCATTACGGTATGCAAACTGTAATGAGTCTTGAAAGGTGTTCACTTGCTTACTGAGATGAGCCAATATGAGTCTCTCCAGGACTTTCATGATGTGAGAGGTCAGGGCAACTGGTCTGTACTCGTTTGGTTCAGCTTAACTTCAGCTCAACCTTATTGGTTGGTTCTCTTTCAGATCTTTAGCTGTTTGTGTTGATCTCATCCCTCTGCTATCAGTTGATATCATTACTACCTTTGGTATTGATACCGGGAATATTTGCATTGATCCACCCGGCCCTGGCACTTGCTACTTTCTGTCAAGAGGAACCCTGATGTAACATTGTTTAGTCAGAAGGTTTTGACTTTTGCAACATCCAAAGACCAGCTCAAGTAATTTTCCCGTTATCCAGACACGCCCTGGTCCACATTGGCACTTACTTTTTGTTATGCATAACTTACAAAGCGGTTGTGCCGTCATGTGAATTACAGATCGTACAAATGTGATTAATATTAATTATAGACTAATTAAAAGACTTTTATTAATGATTATATTGAAAACAAGACTAAAAGCTTGTAAGTATCTGGGTCTAAAAGAAGCTATCCTAACAATCATATAACTTTTTCTTGTAATAGAAATCCTTGTAATAAAAAAAGCATATACCAGTAGTTTCATAGAGTTTACTTCAGCAAACTATACCACTATGTAGTCATGGAATTTGGCACAGGATTGTCCTCTTTACCACCATGCACCAAACTTATTTTAAGTGTGTGATTTTCTGCATCATCTTAATTAGGTCAGTAAAGGATCTCCTTACATATGGTAATGCAATGGGAAAGGGGATGCTTTCCAGACCATGCCATTGTAACCCAATTACCATAGTTACTGGCATGTATTGCAATGAAAAGCTTTGTTTTATCAATAAACTAATAGAGCACTTAAGAGACTTGAACACACTAAAAATGAACTACTGACTGAACTGGTTGAACCATAAAACTCCGCTTGAAGCAAAGATAAATTTAACAGCATGACAAGACTGTTGTATTTCAGAAGAGCCTGTAAAGTCTACAGCTCATGGCATGCACTATTTAGAGCAGTTGAGATTTTGAGGCTTTGCACAGACTTATGGTGGAAACAAATGCCTCCATAAATGGCTAGAAGAGATGCACGAAACAGCCCTACAGGTCTGAAGCGCATGATGTATCAGAGCAATAATACTAAAGCTGACGACTGTATCATGGATGTGCTCCGTATATCTTCCTGTCCGTCAGGCTAAACAATCAGAGGGAGGTTTACACAGTCACTCTGTCCCTTGACTTTGGAACAAGTACAAAGAGAATAGTGTGTGTATGTGCGTGTTTTTCTGTTGGAGTGTGATCACTCAAGCAAGAGTGAGTGCACTAGAGTGCATTACAGCTGTCTGTACCAGTATGTGTACCATTGGGTCTGTGTACCCATGTATGTCTTTACAAGAGTGTTCTTGGGGGTGGTTGACCTGGAGGTCACAGTTGAAACACCAAGATACGCCTCTTTTCCATCCACTCATTCAGGTCGCTGTCCAAGATTTTCCTTGAAGCTAAATGAAAGATTCCTGAACAATAGATGCCGCCAAGTGACTTCTTTGTTAAAGTATTAAACCTCAGCTTCTGTTTTTCCTTTCTTTGATGGCCTCTGCCTCCCACGCACTCTCTCTCTTCATCACCTCTGTCATGGCATATTCCAATTTTACCCACAATTCTTCTCTCTGGGGCTCACACAGAGATGCTTTTGAGTGAAATTAACCTAGTGTGTGTGTGTGTGTGAGAGCGTTACGATGACTTCCTGCTTGGCTATGAAGTTGTCTGTCTGCTGTTTTATGGAGGGAAAATTTATTGGGGTATAAAGCAATGCCCAGACAGGTGCAATAGTTCCACACATGCTGAGTTTATGACTCTGTAAATAAAAATAAATGTTTCCAATGGACGTTTCTAGAGGCATCGCTTACAAATGTATTGCAGTTGTTGCATTTCTTTTGCCGTAATATTGATAATAAAGTCATTTTACTGGGTCAGTACAAGATGCACTTGAAATATATTACTAGTAGTAAAGAAATTTCAATAAGAAATTTGGATTGTGTGCAGATAGATCTATGTGGAATCTGCTTGAGTCAATATCGTCACATCAAGGTAGGACCGTAATAGAATATCTTTGTGGTCTTTAACAATAATCTTCTGGCTTTGTTGTCTCACTCGGCACTACTGGGCATTACTTAGCTGTTAAGCTCTTTGTTTTGCTTTTATGGCACACATCTTGACTGTTTTGGTTTCTGAGAGTTATTTCTAGCTGTAATGAGAAGCTCCAATAACACAAACACAAACATAACATCTAGTTTGTAGCAGTTGAGAGAACTTACACACAGACTGTAAAATATTTTTGCCATGTTACTTAGCAGTTTAAAAGACATTGGGCTTAAGTTTTATGCATTTCTTTCTTCCTTTCCAGCATGCATTCGTGTATCAAGAGCTGTAGCAATGTGTGAACAAAGGAAAGGCAGGGAAAGCCTGTTAGCTCAAAGGTCAAAGTTTGGGTTAAATCTGGTCAATTGATGTTGAGTAAACAGACATTTTGTACTTTTCACTCGTGGTGGCAGCATGGCCCAAACCACGTTTCATAGAACTTTTTAAACTGTACTGGTTTTAAGGTATTTGATGGTACTTTTTTTTGTCTGTTTGACTGGATGTCCATGTCTAGCAATCCCTCACATGGCTTGATCACAGTCCTGAAACCTTTTTCACTGCTTTAAAAAAGAGTTTCATATGGTTTCTGTATCGAACAAATGCCATCAGACTGGAGTGTCCTGTCTGTGACAGTTTTACTTGAGGATGTGGATGGTGCTGATCCTGGTTTCATAAAGGGGGGTTTTCATACCAGGGGGTATAAATACACTGAGAAAACACAGAACAATCTGAATCAAAGCAGGTGACCTAATTACCAGGAGATGAAGCCAAAATAAGACACAAGAACTTCTAAATAAAACAGGAAATCAAAAAACACAACACAAGAATTGCAAATCAAGACAATAACTTTCTGATTTGATAGAAATCATCTATTTTCCATACCATTAAGTCCAATTCAGAGTTGTGGGGAAGCTGGAGCCTCAGCAAATAGCAGGGAAGAGGCAGGTACACCCTGGACAGGTCAACAGTCCAAAACATGTCCAACACAGCGAGTCAAACAACCACACACAGCTAGGGAGAATGTAGAGTGACCAAATAACCTAAAATGCATGTGAGTGGTGGGAGAAAGCACATGCAATGGAGAACATGCAAGCTCCACAAAGAAAGGTCTGTTTGAACCGTCCCCCCAGCTGTCAGGGTTTGTGTGTGTTCACCTGTGTTTCCTGTTTTATTTTGATATGTTTCCTGTTTTCTTCATGTGTTTCCATTTAGCTTTCTTGTGTTCTGTTTGATTGGTTTCACCTGGTTTAATTTAGCTCATTCACTCCACCCATGTCTCATTTGTTTGTCAATGTATTTATTCTCCCGGTTTCTGTTTCATCCTCACGGTTCATTAGTTAGTAGTTAGTTGGTTCTCATTTGGTTTTTATTTAGTTGTCTAATCCTTAGTTTTGTTCTATAATAAATATCCTCACCTACATCCTTCTGTCTTTGCCTACCTGCCTTGGATCCTCAGCTCCTCCCTTTCTCCGTGCTTGCTCACCCCAAGGATTGTAACACCAGCAGAGGCTTTACCTTAGGACCTTACTGGCTGTGAAGTTGTGATGCTACTCCCACATTTCAAGACATATTACAATGTTTTTACACTTAACAGCTGTCCACATCCCACTTGGTCACAGAAGGAGGCATTGTGCTATGTGTCACATGCATAGGGATTTATGTAATGACTAGTGATGCTCTGTCTTGCACATTATTTTAGACACATAACTAACCCTAAACTGCAACTGTCCATGCAACCTGTCAGTCTTTTGACTTGCACATATTTAGCCTGCACATTGAGGACTTCACATAAAGTTTTGTGAATTTTAACAATGTTAAATTGCAAAGCAATGTCTTTGACAGCTTGCAAACGTTAGACAGTGTAAATCCAAAGTTTTAAGAACAATGGCTGTGAGAAAAGCACTGTGCCCAAGCTCCATTTCTTCTCTTATCTGCAGCTTTTGGATAGAGTCTGTCGATGCATATCATAGTTCTGCACATTCACTGATGTGTGCTGGAACTGGTCTGTGTTTGCTGTCATTTCCTGTGGCTCTGATACACAGTAATACAGGAAACAAATATGCATGTTCTTTCGCACAAACTTTCTCACTTTGACCTTTTTTTAGAAGCTGCATTTTTTTCCTTTTTAAATCTGTTTTATTCTAATTGCCTTTATGTAAAAGTAAAGTAACAGGAAAGTAGCTGGAGAGATTTAAGGAGAACTGCAGCAAGTGGTTCCAGTGTTGGACCCAAACCCAGGCCTTCTGTGAATAAGCCTTAAAGCCTTCGCTGCCAATCCAGTTACTCAACACCCGTGCCCACACGCACTTGTTTAATTTTACCCTCACATGTAGTCATCTTCTAACAAAGGCCTCTCTTATATGATCCCATGATGAAAAGATGGAAAATAAAACTCGCTGTAAGTTAGACGTGTTTGGAAGCTGCCAAAAGTGAAACCAGTTATGTATTTGTTCGTCTGTGTTTGCACATCTGTGTCTGCTCAGGGGTGAAAAAATTAGAGATGGTTTATTTATAAAAGAACATCGCCTGTTCTCCATCAGCATAGATGGGATGTGCATGCTGCCAAATTTATACTTTATCTGCTGTTTGTAATGTCGCAAGTCAGTAAGTCAAGATAATAGATTGGAAGAGCTGCCCCAATGAATCCCAGTGACAAAAACAACACAGCTGAACCACATGGGGGGAAGAACCCAAGCTATTTCTGATTTATACCAGCTGTCTGAGTGATAGTCTGCCTCGCTCCTCTGTGTTGGTTCACCTCCTGATAGTGATGTTAGATTGCTGTTTGGAAAACATGTGGTGTCCAAAATACACTGTATAATAAACCAAGACCAGAACAAGATAGCCCAAAACCCAAAATGCAATAATGCAAACTTTAATGAGCTGCAGGACTCTGAAAGAGCGCTTACGGCAGCTTTTCTCTGAATAATCAGGGTTCTGATAAAAACATTAAATGCAGCGTACCAAACCACAGAACAGCAAAGCGAAAAGTCATGCTGGATCGATGTGATGAACCACAAGTCCACTGAAACACTTGATGATTTCAAGAATGCTGCATCTGGTTCTGACTCCAACGTGCAACCCGATAGGCTGTGAACGTACCGAATGAGCTGTGTTTTTTGCTGTTTAGAAACTGTAAACAAATCTAGAAAATGTACTAAGCAAATGAAAAAATACAGAAGTAGAGGCTTATTTAATAGAGTGTTACATCAGCCTTCATTTTGGCTACACGGCTGGAAACTGAAGACCAGTTGTTTCAGTTTTACACAAATCTTTGTCCTTCCTTGCTGAACTCAAGATTTAAGCTGCTCAACAGTTTGCGGTTGCTGTCGAATAATACCCCTCCTCATAATGTGCCATATATTTGAACTAGAAGACATCTGGACTGCAGGCAGGCCTCTCAAGCCCATACTGTGTCTGTTGGAAGCCATACAAAACAAGGTTTTATTATTGATATTGTCTTATATCATCCTGTTGAAATAACCGCTTAACTATCCCAAAGAGATTCTGCCTGTGAGAGCACATGTATGTCCAAAATAGAGAGATTCACCTCTGTCAATGGTACCTGTACCAATCAAATGTCTGGTTTTAGATGATAATAAGCTGGAGGGGGACCCAGGGGGGGACCCAGTTTTGAGGCAGCTGGTGTCAGTTGGAAGGTTGGTGGTCTGTTTGTGTGTGTTTGGGGAAAGTACTGAGCACATGCTGCCTCCAGTGGGATAATAGCTGTATGAATGTGTGTATGATTATGAACAGGCCTAAACTGAGAAGTGCTCTATAGATGTAAATTGTAAATACAGTGGTTTGGCAGAACATTTTCCTGTGATGCTCTCGGAAGTTTTGCATGATTGGTCGGGCAATCGATGTGGGCGGGGTCATTGCAAATAATTAAGCACAAAGCGGAAAGTTGCCACTTCCGCATTTTTACTGATGCGAGGTAGAAAGAATAGTTTTAATTAAACAGCTGACTGAGGTGTTGAGAAAGTAGGAAATGTTTACAACACAACCAGCCCTAATGTGGATGAATTCTTTTGTCAATTATTAAATAACATTGTGAATTGTTCGTTCCACATAAAATCTCAGACAGACAACCCTGGACAACGCAGCTTCTTGTGGAGTGTGAACGAACTAGACCACAAAAAACTGTTCTTCCTGCCTCGTGTGCAACAACAAACTTCTCACTTCTCGTGGAGTATGCAACAAGCTAAGTGCTGAGTGGTTACATAAATGTATAAAAGTAATAGAAGTACAGTCTGTCTACCATTTAACTTTCCTCCCTGAACACGCCTTAGTGACACAGCGGATGGTGACATGTGATGGAAGGACTTGGAAGTCACAAATGTTAATGGTGATTATCTGAGGTTTACAAAATAAAGGTTTCCCAAGTCTTCCTTAAAATGAACTCGTATTCTACACTGTAGATTTTCAAAACCTACATCCTTTGCAATTTTGCAGCACAAGGAACTACACGGTTTTTGTTCTTTCACCATCAGTGGCTCCCTGATTGAATTTTACAGAAAGTTGTATGCTCACAACTCATCCCCGGGTGAGGTGAGTTGTCTAACTCGTCTCTAGAAATGCTAGCTAAGGCAATGACAGAGCTTCCTTTTATACCCAACCATGGCACCCTCACCGGTGACCAGTTAATCTGCTGGTTTTACAATCTTACAGATCTGTGTTACATGCATATTATAGAAGTTTTCCTCATTTTTATTGGTTTCCCAACTTTTTACCACTGTTTTATAGATCTAATAAAAGTATCTGAATACATTGAGGTTGCCCATAGAAGCTAATATAGCTATTTTCTTGCACCTGCAAATTAAACTGGTTCTTTATGTATTATTCTTTATTGACTATGTAATTGATTTCTTCCTATATTTGATACCCCACCCCAAGGATTGGTCAATACATTGTCTCAAATTCTGCAAAAAATTATATTTAAAAAAAATTCTTTCACAGCAAAACATCTATATTCTCCACTGGTAATCTTTAATGCCTGTTACTGTTTAGATACATATTCATATTTTACCACATATACATACTAAACATTATTGACAGCGTAAATCCACTAAAACAAGTAACAGTAAAAGCTAGGGGCTAATTAGTCTTTGTTCACTTTCCCACGTTCAGTAGCAACAGGTCATGAGGAGGAGGCCATGAGGGGCTGGGAGGATCAAAACATGATAACCTCTTTGTGTCAGTGAAACAAGCTCTGGAATGAAGGAAAGAGTGGTGGTCCAGGGGCAAGAAGAGGGTTAGGGTGGGGAACAAAAACTACAAGAAATGAGAAGCAGATGATAAACTTTTATACACAGAGAAAAACAGGTGGGAAAAAATGTGAGCTTAGGAGAAAACTACACACAAATATGACCTGAAAAAAGAAAATCAGTTATCATAGATTAGAAACTAAAGGAGACGCACTGACAGACATGAAGACAGATGTAAGCTGCTGAATGACTTTCCAACATGAAGGAACTCACTTGTATGAATGTATCTGTAAAGTCTTCATAGCTTTGCTCAGATAAATCTGAGTGACACTAATTGGCTATAATAACCACCAGAGAAATAGCACTGGACAGGGATTCTGGATAATATCAAAATGATGATGGAAAGCAACTGAAGGGCTTCTGTGTTTTAAACGTTACTGCAGTCGTTATCAAAAGAGACGTCTCAGGGTCATGGGAGGGCAGGGAAGATGAGGACACTAAGTGGCCTGTGAACTCGAGCACAACGTGGGATTGTGGGTTTTTTAAAGCTGTTGCCTTAAATTTGAGCTTATAAGTGTCTTCAAGGACAGAGTTTTGTTGCTTTAACCCATTTTTACCAGCCTTTATTTAATTGAAGTTATTTTACTTTCAGATATAAAAAGAACCCTGAACATAAATACTTGGATGGCAATGGATTAAATGTTATAAGTGGAGCAGCCACTTAGCTATTCCAGCTAAGTCTGTTATCAGTGAAGCTCTGTCTCATTGTACAGCTCAGGTTTATTGGCGTGAACATAAAACATGCAAGGGTTTACAAAAGAAAAAGTGCCCAAGAAATTTCATCAAAAGTAAACACGTGTGCAAATATTGAACGATGACTTGCAATTGCTTGAAAGTTGGACTCACAATATTGCTAGCATGCTAATGTTGCCCAACGTTTTCTTTGTGTGTAAAAATACAGGTCAATGGAGACAAAAGACATACTGTCACATGTAGCTACTGCTCCTGTTACTGAAGGGATTCCAGTAGGAACTCAGACTGGATGAGGTTTCCAGAGTTGTAAAATAAAAACAAAACTTTCTGATAATTTACACTTCAAATTATTTTACTGCAAAATCTCGCCATATTGACTTTTACAGCCCCTACTGGGTACTCGGATGTCTGTTGACTTAGAAGTTTTTAAATTTCACTTTTTTTAGTGCACTGCCAGCTATTGTTTAAATCTCTGAAGCTGCAAAGAGGAAATACAGATGGACTTTTGTTGTTTTTATATAGAAAAACTTTTTAAGGAACCCAGTTAATTCCTAATACAATATTAACTATTGCACGCAGCAATAAGAAAGGGAGTATGGCACTTTTTTGTATGTCCTGGTGAACTTGTGTGAAGGATGTCTCTTTATAACCACAAAAATACAGAATATATCCAGAAGAAATATGACTTTTAGATATAAGCAGCTCAGTTTCTGTTGTTGCTCAACAAACTTGCAAAGTAAATGTGCTATGGTTGTAAGCAGTGGTGGTATATTACAAATATATGCTGTATAAACACTAGAATGATGTTGTTTCTGGTGTGATTGTGTCTGTGGGGGTTGATTTATGCAGTTGCAAGCGCAACACAATGGCACTCTTTGTTAAAACTGTGCCGTTATCCTGGACTTATCTGACATTTGCACCTTTTTCTCTTGAGTTTTGTAGATAATAATAATCAAGAGCAGGGCTTGAGATATTGATCTGGAAACATTTTGGAGCCTCACAATGAAGCAGTGACCAGATGTTTGATTATTATTTCTTTTCCCTTTTTTGTGTGGAAACAAAGAAGAGAGCCAGTCCGGGGTTTTAGGAGTGCTTAGCCCCTCAGTTATTCATTTGACATTTCCTTTTGTGTTCTATAGAAACTGGTGTGCTTATGTGGTGACGCGCACCGTAAGCTGCGTGATGGAGGATGGGGTGGAGACGTACGTCAAACCAGATTATCAGCGCTGTACCTGGGGCCAGTGTCCACGAGTGGCGTAAGTATCCATTCTTCTCCACGTCTCCACAAATTCCCCCTCTTTGTTGCTGGAATCTAACGTGTGTGGTGCTTCTCTAACTTCCTGACAGGGAAGTACGCATCCTCCCATCAATCCATCATCTGTCCTCGTTTTCTCTTCACAGACGCTGATTTCAGACTTTTAAGTGACCTTTCAGGAAGGTGTTGGGTTGCAGCTGGGATAGAGCATCACTGCAGGCAGTATTACAGCTCCATAACTAACTGACTAATGTCAGGGATAAAATACTGCTCTCAGAGTCTCACTTGTTGCTCTGATTGAGCTCTAGTCTGTCTGATGCAGACTTGGGAATATCCAGTATTGGAAATCCAGGAGTAATATATGATAAATGGGACTCATGAAATGATTTTCCAAATGTAGATGTGCTTGCATGAAGACATTAATCAAAAGTGGCAAATGTTTTTTCTCTTTTGAAGTTTTGCTGTGTTTTGACCTCGGCCTGGCTGCTTGATCCGCATGCCTGCCAGGGGCTTCTGCATAAACCTGGACTATGCTAAGAATGAACCCAACAGGGTTTCCAGGCACCAGTCTGGTCTCATACCCTGTGAAACAGTCTCTTTCTTTACCTTCACACTCCTCTGAGTCCATTCTTCCAGGCTTTGTTTTGTTTTTCCTCTTTTTTCTCACGATCATAGAGCCATTCCTTTTATTTCACATAAAACCACTTTGCAATACCTGCAGTGATGTTTGTGGATTGCCACAAAGGAAAAAAAACCTGCCAAACACTCACAGTCAGAGCCCATAAGCATGACTGCAATGCTGCGTTAAATCTTTATTGAGACTTCTGTCCAATTTTGCACTATTTATTACTGTGTTACTGCAACAGGGAGTTTCTTAACCAACAGGGTTGAATGACACTTTAATCATAAAGCTGTAGCAGAGACTTCCAGATAAAACACCCATTCATACTTTTCATAGCATTTGTGCTATGCTATTGACTAAATGCAGTCTGTGTCCCTTGCAGAATGGGAGAGGAACTACAGAGACAAAAATAACATTTAAGGTTTAAAGAGCACTGATAATCCCATCAGTCATGAGAAGCTGCGTCCAACTGTTTCCTGACATCCAGTGACCCCATGCACATTTTTATCAACACTGCAAAGTGCTGATGTATACATTACAAAGTTAGCAACCATTATGGGCCTCTGGTGTGGATCAAGTCTTCTTAAGGGCGCAAATGAAATGAGACAAAGTTAATGACATGCTCATATCAAACACAAAGTACAGACAATGAGGTGCTATTGTTCACTAGATTTTGTATTACTTTGATCGTAAATCAAAATGATATGGCCCTGAAGAAAAAGCTATGGAATTAGTCAACAGGTCAGCAGTCAGTAGTTAAGTAGTCTGCACTAATAAGTTGGATTTACAACCAAAATTCTACCATCAGAGCCTCATGAGTTGTTCTTATGGTGGATTGGTACATGTATTTACAGGGAAAGGCTCTGAATTAATAACTTAAGAAGATCCCAGAAAATTTTGTTATATAAATAACAAACAAAAGTTAATAAATTATAATGGACTTTTTCTTGCTATATATAAGCACTTTTTTACATTACAAGCCACATTCATTCATAAACTCATACAGCAGTAAATATATATATGTAGTTATTCTCTGGAAGATGAAAAGGGCCACAATGAAATACATCAATACATTTTAAATTTAGTTAACTGTTCTTTATTATATGCTATTCAAAAATAAATAAATGCTTTCATATATATATATATTAAAAAATAAATAAATTTCTAACTGCATCATTTAATATTTAAAATACAGAATTTTCAAAGGATGCACCTTGTTGATTTAATGACCACATTTTTTTATGTTACAGAAACGCCAGAGCTACTTAAATATCAGTTTTTCATCACTGCATCAAGCACAAACTGGAGATTATAGTAAACATAAATATATCAGTAACTTATAGGTTATCGGTCATGACAAGCAGAAAAATATTGGTACCTATTGAAATTTTTCATATGGTGCATCACTAATATTTTCTGCTACTGATGTCAGAAAAGAGCTTTGACTCAATGCCCACATTCCTATTGATGAACACAAGAGCTGAAAAAAAAACCCTATTTTAACACTTAAAAATGTCTGTCATCCTCAGCTACAGGACATATAGGAGGCCACGGTATAAAGTCGCTTACAAGATGGTGACAGAAATGGAATGGAAGTGTTGCCATGGTTACTCAGGGGAAGATTGCCATGACGGGCCCCATGGGACCCTGGACACTCAAGTGAATGGAGGTCAACCTCACATCACGCAGACCAGATACAACACAGGGGGTGGGCAGAGCGGAGGAGCAGGTAGGAGAGAAATGAAAAAGGAAGCTAATTAAATTTAGGATGATGTCATTTTTAAATGAAAATCTGTTTAAAATGTGAAAATGTCAGCAGTCATGATAATACTGTTGGATATCACTTAGAATCGCCAGTTTTTGGCTGAGTCGGGCACATAACCTTGAAATTGTCTTCAGACTTCGATGCTCTCTGCGGTCGGTGCTTGGAAATGCATGACATCAGTTTTTTCCAAATGAGTCCCACCACACTTTAGACATTTTTCCAAAGTGGAAAGAAGCATAAAAAGCATATAACTCCCTCTACAGAAATCACAAGCAGTGTTAAGACTTTGACCACATCGCTCTCAGCTGTAAGCAGATTTGGGTTCAACAATCTGGTCTAAAACTGCATCATATATCATCCTTCTTTGTCGTTATCACAATGCATGCATGCAACATCACACAGGAGGCAAATAAACTTGATCTTCTCACCAATTTCAAGAGTACCTGACAGACAAGCTTTTTTATTTTCAATGGCAATAAACAAACATTTATGGTAAAACACACTTTGCTTTGCACATTATAGAATGAAACATGTACGCAGGACCGAGCACAATAAAATCAATCAATAAGAGATAACCAGAATAACACTCCAATACAGACAAAACATGCTTGTACCATTCACAAAAGAAGTTAAATCAGTACCAGTTAACAAGATAACAGGAGTGCAGCTAAATTTAAAGCACTAGATGTTCAAATTTCCTGTATTTTTTCATATTGCAATATATTTTATAGTGTTGGGAAAAAAAATGTCAGTGTTTTCCAATATTGTGCAGTCTTAATATGTTCAATACATTTTAAAGGTTCAAACGTGAGTAAATAAGAGGCTTTAGAGTTAAACTGCATGTTTTATATGATACTTTACTAACTAAATTCACTATAATCATCTTTTCCTCAACCAGGAGACGCAGAGAGGATCAAGCAGCTGGAGGACACTATCCGTGGTCTGACCAGAGATCTCAACAGCATGCAGACCACCATTCACGGGATAAACCAAAGACTGTGTGTGAACCTTGTTTTCAATTCATCAAATTCATGTTATACTGCATGAAGTGCGTTCACCTGCACGCCGAAATCTTGTTTAGGGAAATTCAGGATTGTTCAGGATCTCTTTATTTTAATGCAGACATAGGAAGATATAAATAGTTCATTCTCAACAAGAGCTTAACAGGATGGTATGTAAATAAACAGTGGAATCAGCTAATTTTGGGCTGAATCTTGTGTACTTGTTCCACATGCTACTTCCCTGTTTACAGAGTGTATTTACATATTTTATAGCACTTTCCTTAATACTGAACATGTACTTTAATAAGAATGAACCCTTCTTTTTTTGTATAGTCCTGGACTGAGCCCTGCTGATTCGGCTCAGCCACACATGAAAGAAACTATAAACAGTATTCAGACTAAACTGGACCATCTGTACAACAGAACACAGGTAATGAGAGAACGATAAGTCATTCCAAGTATCTGGATATAAACAGTTTAAATGAGTAAAACGTACTTGTTTATTGGCTGCTTAGGTCCACGATCAGACCCTGCTTACTATCAACAACCACCTTGTGAACGGAGGTAGTAATGAACTGGATGGACATGGGAGAGGAGGAGGAACTGGAGAAAACCAGCTGAACACACTGAAGGACGAGATACTGACAGAGCTGGAGAGGAGGGTGACGCTGTCCTGCTCTGCGTGTCAGGTGAAGATCATTATGTGACAATAGTTGCAACTTTTACCAGGAAGTATAAGATGAAAGCTTCTGTTACACTTTTGTTTTACTCATTTCAGTTCCACCTTCTTTTATTTCACTCGTATCTAAAAAAAAAAATGTATAAAATTTAAATACTTTTACTAATAACCTAAGGTTTGTACTGCTTTCAACAAATTGTTCAACAAGCAGGGTTCAACTTCCCCTTTATTATGCTCAGTTAGGTAAAACTTTCAACCCTTTTCACTAGCTTTAGGCATCAGTTTGTGCTTTTACATCTTCAGATATTCAGATTTATGATCATTTAAACTTTCTTCAGCATTACAGTTCAATAAGTTCAGCAAACATGCATTCACCCTGCTGTTCTGCAAGAACAGCAATTGTTCTAGTTTACTTTGAGTCATCTGTCTTATTTCCTGATTGCTTTTATAGAGTTCATTCCTTTGTTCTATTCATTTTACTTCACATTACATTAATAGCCATGTGTAGGCTGTAATACAAGCAAAACAGCCCCCTCTAACCCTAATATCCCCCCTGCAATCAACCACTGTGCAAGCAGATTAACCATTTTTATACTTAAATGTTTTAAAAATGCCAAAATGAACAGAACTTTCATTAATCCTGTACAATTTACTTCCAGGCCGGCGTGGAGGACTTGAGACGACAGCAGAATGAGGACAGCGAACGCATTAGTGCTCTGGAGAAGCGGATCAGCTCCATAGACCAGTACTTGAGGCAAAACTTAGAAATCTCCCGCAGTGAGACCCAACGCTCCCAGTCCTGCTGCAACACAGTCACAGATCTTGAAAAAATTATGTCTACCATAGAACTCCGGATCACATCCACCGAAAACAAATGCGACGCCATTAAAGGGCGGCTGGATAAGGAGCTAGCTGGTTCAGGTGGAGGAAAGGGAAGAGTGACAGAGGACAGGTTCAACAGCAGGCTGAGAGACTTGGAAAAGAAGGTGAATACCACAGTGAGAAAAACGGAGCAGAGATGTACTAACACTGGGAACAACTTGAAAGATACCGTCCAGAGAGACATCACCCAGCTGCGCAACCTAGTCCTTAATCGACTGGATGATCACAGCTTTAAGGTTGGAAAAATAGAGCTGGAAGTGTCTGTTCTCGGAGACACGGTGACCGATCATAGTCGACGTTTAAGCCAGCTAGAAAACATCACCACCTTCCTTGACAAAAGGATGACATCAACCGCAAGCATGTGCAACGAGACCTGTGGGACTAACGGAAAACACAGGACAACTGATGAGACCGTGAAAACTTTGCAATGGAGAGTCGTTGCAAATGAAGAAAAGATCCAAAGGGTTAACACCAATCTGAACAATTTGTCAGTAATTGGAGACTCACTGACTGACAAGGTGTTTGATTTAAGTGACAATGTCCAAAACATACTAACTGTGATTGGGGAGGACGGAGAGCACTTTAATCGGATAGTTACAGAGGTGGAAACACTGGGTCGAGACTTTGAGGACTGCTCTGTTTGCAGCAGGATAGAGCAGGACTTGTTCTCGCTTTCCAACTCCACCATGAGGTGCCAGACAGAACTAACAGATCTGCGGAGGAAAGTGGACACAGGAGAAACCGCCTGCTCTCAGGTTTGCTCCAACCTTCAGGAGGAAGTGGGACGACTCCGAGAGGAAGTGGAGGAATGTACCGGGCAGTGTAGAACCAGCATAAATGACCTGAGGAAACGTTTGGATGGTCATACTGTTCACAATGGAAGATTAGGAGGTGATCTAAAGTCCATCCAAGGAGAGTTGGATGAGGTCATGACCACATTTACATCCGTTAATGCTACTCTGAAGGGCCTGGGGAGCATTGTGCAGAGACATGGAAACACTCTGACGGTTCTGACCAACTCCAATAATAGAATCATCTCTAAGGTGAGTGAACGTGATGATAATAACCGTGTTGTGTCAAGGCTAGATCCATTCCATGCTTCATGGGCAAAGCAGAGCTAGAAGGGGAACATGTCTCGATGGGGAAACTGAACTCGACACAACACTGGCACTTCAGATGGGATGTCTCTGTGTGGTTGACTTTGGAGCCTGTTGAGATCAGTGGTTTCCTTTCCACAGATTTACTTAGGTTTCAGCAGCATCACAGTCTAGTGTGGATGGACAGAGGACTCATTTGAAAAAACAGGGATTTATCAAAGTCTTTTCCTTTCATGTCTTTAGTGGAAGTATGTCACAGCACAAATGAGGTTTCTGATAACCTCAGAAAAGAAGGTGATGTTCAACAGGGTGGAAATTGTTCCAAACCTTCAAAGAGTTTAGACTCCACCAGTTAATCAGTCAGATTGTGGATAAAAGGAGGAAATACTATTTTTACCCTCCTCAGGAGGGATGGCCTCTAAAGCAAACAATGTTTCAGCTGACTTTGTTAGCATGTATTGAGATTTTAATAAAAGTTTTAATGTAACTATAAAGAAACAACTAGCATTTTACTGGTTTCTTTGTCCTCTTTTAGCTTCTTTCCAGTTGGGATGACCACAATGAAGCTTATATCATCACTTTAAATAATGTTGTTTGTTCTCTTCAAACCATTTAGTGTAAACATGTCACAGTTTTATGTTTATGTTAGCTTATTTTTGTTCTGGATTGCTTGTT
This sequence comes from Pseudomugil gertrudae, assembly GCA_037177535.1. Classification (NCBI taxonomy): domain Eukaryota; kingdom Metazoa; phylum Chordata; class Actinopteri; order Atheriniformes; family Pseudomugilidae; genus Pseudomugil; species Pseudomugil gertrudae. The sequence continues at coordinate 2,615,585 of JBAMHV010000024.1, forward strand.
TCCAACTAGTCTAAGAAGATGACTGGCTGCTCTTCCTGGTTCTGGTTGTTGGAGCTTTTGGTATTTATGAACACAGTTATTGCAAACTAGACGATTGTGAATCATAATAGTTTTAATGTCATTAAAGTGGATGGACAGATTATTAAATAACATTTGACACAGTGGAGTTACTATAAGTTACTGCTTGCAGGTTAGTAAATGTCCCATCATCAAACCAGAAGACTAAAGTTTTGTGGACAGAGGAGGCTGAATTGAGGCTGTTTGGATGCAATGAGAAACCTTATGTGATACAGCTTTACTGTTCTGTTGTCTTGTTGGTAGTTCTTGCAGTATTTAGTTCGGGTTTCCTGTTTTATTTAGTAGTTTTCATATTTCATCTTCATTAGTTCACCATTTTCCATGTAGCTCATTCATTCCACCTGTGTCTTGTTATTGATTTGTGTATGTGTAGCACATTGTCTCAGGTCATCTTTGTCATCATAGAAGGTGTCCTTCTTAGTTGTCACTGTCGCAGATATTCCTGTCATCATTTCTGTTGTCCTTATTTTTCTTGTCTGTTGGATCAAAACATAATTTCCTGCATACTGCTTTATAATAGTCTCCACTTGGGTATCACACCATTCCTGACATTATATGGGGAGAAAAGGGTAAAACCAACCTAAGAACCTCATCCCATCTCTAAAACATGGCAGTAGTTTTATCATGGTTTGATGTTTTATAGCACTGAAGACACTGGCTTGTCAATAATGATAGAATAATAATATATTCTGATTACCAAATAAGCAATGTAAAAAGAATATACTGCACTCAGATTTTTAAAAATGTGTGTGTAGCAAAAACAAACAAACAAAACAAAGTCTTAGCTGTTCTCTACAGAGGCTGATGTACAGGAATGATCTAAAATGACCAGAAACTGTTGTTCCTCAGATTGTTCACAAAGATATTAAAAACACAATTTTCTTCACAAATATCCTAAAATTGATTCATTTTCTATAGTGAATAATTATAAACCGTCCCTCCAGGAATTAGCAGTTTGTTTTCTATATTTCTGGAGGAGTCCAGCCATTTCTCAAAATTGCATTAAATGGCAAGGTCATGCAGAATTCACAAAAATGAGATACATTTACTTTGATAATTGGAAACTGCTGCAATATTTTCAGAGATATTAACATTTGGTCTGTTAGCATGCTTAAGGTTGTTCATACTGTTGCCATAGAAACACAGTACAGCTGATTATGAGAATAATCTATAACTTCCAGAATTTGGTGTTAATGCAAAGTTTTTGACTCATGGAACAGTGGTAAAAGAAAACTGACGTCACTAGACATATCCCCGCAGAGGTTATATGCTAATGTGTTAATTAGCTCCTTGGACATTAAAAGAACTGGTGGCTTGAAAGTAAAAAGTGGAAGTGGCTAAAAAAATCAAAATAAAGTAGGGGAAAAAAACTAATTTATTTGTGTATCATACATCAGACTTTCCACCATAACCACCCTTTCACTTGAATGTCTCATGACCCTCTCTGATTTATCTCCTAACCCTTTTGCAGATTCCAAGCTCAAGGATGGGACACATTCCCTCAAAATAAACAGAATACATAATAACAGAATTCTTTTGACAATAATAAACCTCATTTTTATGTAATGTTCAAACTTCATTGTTCATATTCTTGCCAAGAGAGTTTTTAATGACTTACCTAACTACTGAGTGTTAGAAAAGAGATTTTCATGTCCACGTGACTCAGATTACAGAAGAAACTTATTATATACTCCCACTAACTAGTCTCTATGTTGTCTTCAAGGTGGATGATTTGCAAAGAAAGTTGACAGAGCATGAAGATGAGTCGAAGGTTCGATTCAGCAGTCTGGGAAAAGAGATCCAAATCATCAGAAGCAACTTTGTAACTGAGCTGGGGGAGTGTCGGCGGTCCAGCGATGGCCTGGAGCGGCGATTCTCCAAGCTGGAGGGAGTCTGCGGCCGCTTTGACTCTTTCTCAGACAGCCTGGAAAAGATTAAGGAGGGCCTGAACCGACATGTGTCCAGCCTGTGGAGCTGTGTTAATGGACTCAATGTCACATTGACGTCTCAAGGAGATCTCATTGACAATATCCAGAGCATCCAGCTGGAGACCGTCCGCTCCAAGATACACATGCTGAACTCCTCAGTGCTGGACTTGAGCAGACAGTTCCTCATTTTCAAAAGACAGGATTTTATGGGTGAGTTATAGAAAATAGGGGGAGGTGGGAGGGGAAGAGGGCATGGGATTTAACTTTTGGCCAAGAATAAAACAGTCACTTGAAGGAGGGCAGGCTCTGGCTGAGGTTAAAATGGACCAAAGGAAGAATCCGCTTAAGAGCCCATAAAGTCTGCTAACAGTTTGAAGGATAAGCTTTTGTAAACATGAGTGTGAAAGGCACATCTTGATCCCCAACAGGTTAAATTTCTCACCTTCTTGGCTTGCTGTACTTGTTTATGGAATCTGCCTGAGAGATACTATCAGATGGTAAACAGGGGTTTTCAGCAGGGTGTTTCTTTGCTGTGCTGTCTTATCAAACATGTCCTTCCTTCAGGTCCACCAGGTTTACCAGGAGTCCCTGGAGAAAGAGGCGACCATGGACCCCAGGGTCCTGTTGGACCCCAAGGGAGGGTGGGACCTCCTGGTAGAGATGGCAAACAAGGAGTAATTGGACCCCCAGGTAAAAACAAATTGAACGCCGAAGACAGCTAACCTGTTTCCTTCTTCACATCCTGTGTGAATAGAAACTGAAAATGAATAAATTCAGTGATTTTACTGGATGAATAACTCTTTTTATCTTTCCTCTTACATGTCAGGTCTCAGAGGCGAACAGGGTATGTCTTGTTCTCACCACTCAGAAGATGAAAGTCCTTACAAGTCTTTGATCCCTCATTCACACTAACCTAAACTCCTTGTGTCTGCTCTGTCATCAGGTCCTGCAGGATCCGATGCCCACGTGCCACGCCTTTCATTCTCTGCTGCGCTGACTCGCCCCATGAGAGGCTCAGGAACCATCATGTTTAATGAAGTGTTTGTAAATGAAAGAAACGTCTACAATCCCAGAACAGGTGGGTGTAACAGTGTAAAATATTACAGATCAATTTCTTCCTTTGGGGAATGTACAGCAGGCTTTATTATGCTAATATAAAATATAAGTGTAAATAATATCATATAAATATAAGTTACATGATTCATTGTTTCTTATTAATCTTTGAACACTTAGTTTTAAATAAAGAGTACACAAGCTTTCCAACATCTCAACGTTGATCTGTCAACAAGGGTCATAACCAGAAAAACCTGCTGAAAAATAATGAGACATACACAAATTAATTTCTAATTGCTGGTGCTCAGGAGCATTATCGCTTATTCTGTCATCAGTTTCTCAGGAACAGTAGTGTGTAACTACAGCAAAAAATGTAATGAATAGCTTACCCTTTAGCTGATCTAGTGAAGTTTTTATTTATATGCCATTCACAAGGTTTACAATCCAGCTGCCAGGTAGGGATGTTATGCTACTTATCTGTTCAAGCACGTAGCGAGCATGTGACCTGGTGTTATGAGCATTGTTTCACCACGCCAAAACTCACATGACCACACTAACCAAGGACTCGTTACGTCACGAAAACGCATCAAGCAGCCTGGTTCAATATCTAGTATTGTCTTAGTTTAGAGCAAGTTTAGTCTTGGTTTATTCCAGGTTAATACCTGGTTTGATTTGGTCTCTGAGTTAACTCTATATGGCATGGAAATCATGAATATTTTTAAAAAAATGTTACAAAGGTGTAAAAGATTTGACAACCACAGGTCTTTACTTTTATTCTACCTTGAGTAGTTCTGTACAACAACCGTTCTCTACAGGAGACAGAGAGTTGCAGTGACCACAGGTGCACCTGAGGAGACAGAATAGTTTTACACTTTACAGCTTTGAATTAATATGCTGTAATGCTGTACTGTACTAATTTGCTGTACTAGGCAAAGTTTCATCTACATGTAAATTTACACTTTAAAAATGTCTAGACTGCTTCCCAGTCTACAGTTACAAACTAACTAAACCTGCAGTCTGAGAATGAAGTGCATACAAATCTAAGCCTTGTAATATGCCACTTATTATTCTTTCATTTAAGAAAAGAGTGTTTCGTTATGCAGCTGTGAATGCATCATCACCCAGCTCATTATACTCCCCTTCTTTAGGTTTGTTCACAGCACCCATACGTGGAAAGTACTTCTTCAGCGGCATCCTCACAGGCCACAAAAACATGAAGATCGAGGCAGTCCTCTCTAAGTCCAACACCGGGGTTGCACGAGTGGATTCAGCAGGGTATCAGCCTGAAGGGCTGGAGAAGCCCATGGCAGAGGCCAAACACATCCCCGGAGCGCTGGCTGTCTTTAACATCATCTTACCGATGGAAGCAGGGGACACGGTCTGCATTGACCTTGTGACTGGAAAGCTGGCCTCCTCCTCTGAACCTTTGACCATCTTCAGCGGGATGCTGCTGTATGAAACCGACTGATTCTTCAGTCATATTAGCCTGAAAGCCTCTGCCTGTTGGACTCTTCAGGAGACAGTCGGGTAAAAGTGGACTGGATTCAGCCAGCAAAGAGAAAGATGTTTTATAGTTTACTGCTTTTGTTGAGAAGGAACCTGAAATGTTTTGTGTTTTAAAGCTTTAAGGAAATGTATTTGAAAGAAAGAAAAGCCATTGTGGATTGTTTTTTAATTCTTTGATAAGTATTTTTATTTAGAAGAAAAGCCACTGCAGGTTTGTCTTATAAATCCATATTTTCATGCCACACTTCAAACTTGAATCCTTCACAGATAATATAATCTGATGGTCTCATTTAGTAAAAGAGTAAAGGGTGTGGGTGTTTTTTTTAGATGTGCACTGTCCACCTACAGCCTTTCAGTATGCAGAGAAGATATTGTGCATTTTTTTATTAGTCAGATTTTCATTCCGACTATTCCCAGAAGCATATCCATGAGTGTTGTATTCCAGTTGTATTGGAAAAATGCAGAAGAGACAGAGTCCAAACCACTGTTCTATGGGAGGAAATGGACAAATGAAGTCACTGACAGTTCAGCAGAGAAACCACAGGATTTTATAAATCACGCCACAGAAAAACAATAAGACTGTTTTAGGAAATTAGCTTTGCCCAGAAACATGAAGAAAGGAGGAGACTCAAAGAAACGGGGAATTTCTTTTCTGCGTTGCGACCTTATAAGGGACAGGCATGGTGAACAAAGGATCGAGGAGGCCTGGTGAAACTGAAGTTAATCTCAGCCTATCATACAATGGAATTCTTTCTTGTCTTTGTGTGAAGCTAATGGTAATAAACAACAAAGCTAAACCTGTCTTAACAGCTCTGATACAAGTCCCGCATCTTTGAAGACCACCAGCACATGACTTTGAAAGTTTGTTTTCCTACTGTGCTCATGATATGAGGTTTGTCGATATTGTTGCATAAACAGAAACATTGCACATTGTCTGCGGATTGATCAACAGAGCTTTTCATTCACACACACGCTTGTCCTGATCTTCGGATGTCCTTTCCTTTCTCACCGTGGGAGAGTAATTTTACATGTGTATGCAATGTTTGCATACCTTGTCAGATTGTAAATATTTTTCAGCCTTTGTGCTCTATTAAGATTTTTATAAGTTACCACTTCACCTTGACAGGTACTGTATATGTTTTGTATGGTTTTTTGCCACATGTGTACCTTAAATACAGACACCCATTTTCACACGGTTCATGTCAACAGTCTCTGTTTTGTTTTGGTTTTTTTTTACTAAATGAGCGAGTCTGCAGCTGTTTTTACACACTATTTTTGGCCACTTTGGACTTCTCTTGCTTAATCTGGCATGAATTTGGCTTTTACAAATACACACAGCTGGGCTGACTTTTGTTTCTGGCTCCCATTTAAGCCCTTTTCTCTCATATCTATGATGGCCTGCCTCTCTGGAAGGGTAATTTTAGCTCAGTAGGAGATAGTTAGGGGAAAATTATTATGTTGCACTCTAGTGACACCTTGTGTTTAAGTTGTAGTATTGTGACATTACCACTAAACTTTAGTCTTAGAACAAAGTATTGCTTATCATGACCATTACTTATAAGTGGAAATGAGAGATCTTTAGTCAGAATCTCTGCACTCAGTAGATGTCATTCCACTGACACACAGACAAAGTCATCCTCAGGGCTATGTAAGTCGATCTATTTGCAGTCAAGAGTAAAGAACCGGTAATCCTACCTAGACTACTTAACAATTGTAAGAATGCATAACGAGATGGGAAATAGATAAACGCAAAGCCTCATGGCAATTTGGAACCACTTTGAGGGAGCTCAGGAGCATGATAAAAGAAAAAAGGTGAAATAAGGCTGGAACTACAAAGAACTATGTATTTTTCTCATTGTCATCATATTGCAGCACTGCAGCTTTTCCAGAAGGACAATGTGTTGAGCATTATGAGACATGGCCAGGAGAAAGGCTGAAATATGACCGGTTAATAAGTCACGTTGGAATGGCTATGGAGCCTGAAGACAGGGGTTCTTTGTAGCATCATTGGTCTTCATATTATTCTTCATCATGTGTATCACACATGTTTTACTTTTAAAGTCCACAGTAGCTATTTTATTAGAGTACTGAGTAGTTTAATGACACCTGTAATGATCTACTCTGCAGGTAATCTGTGGAACTGATCTCACAAGATGAATGCAAGTACTTATTGTGAAATTATCTTATTTGAATAAAAAATTATTTATTAATCCCAGAGGGAAATTCATATTCACAGGAGCTTTTTCGGGTCACTTGTGATCCAGGGTTTGTTACCGGGGAAGCACCTCACTGGTCTTGTTGGGATGATGCTGTCCACACAGAAGTTTATATAATCCATCACACACTCAAACAAGGTGTTGATGTCATCTCCATGAGGTTCACAGAGGACAATGTAGCCTGGAAGCATCCTCTCAGAGCATCTTCATCATCATCAGACCAGGTTTTAATAATCTTTCTAATGACAGGTTGTTGCTGAACGATGGGCTTGTAGGAGGAGGTGAGAAGAACCAGATTGTGGTCAGATCTTCCTAAAGGTGGCAGAGGAGCTGTATGCATTTTTAATATTAGTGTCAGGACCGGGAAGGAGCGGACACACTCACAGGACAAGTAATCCAAAATCTCTTTTAATTCTAGAAAGGACACTAGAAACAGGCAGTAACATACTGCAGGCAACAAAACGATGTGGCAGGAAAAGAAGGGAGCCAGCAAACTTAAATATATGACACAGGAGAGACACAGGTGAAACACATGAGGGTAATCAGGAGGCTGGTAGGAGGAGAAGACACACGAGGGAAGGGCAGACGATGCACCTGGAAAACACAGGAAAATTAGGCAAGAACCAAAACAACCAGAAGTGACAACATAAGAAAAAAAAGGAAAAACCCAAAGACCAGGAACGGAATCCTGACAATTAGCATAAAATAAGTCCAACATTTTATTTTCTCTGGTGGAGCAGCTGACAAACTGTTGGAACAATGGTAGAGTAGCAGAGAGGGAGGTGGTGTTAAAATCTCCAGAGATCACCACAAATGTGTTTGGATGTTGTTGTTTGAAGCCTGGCAAAGCGAACTGTTCAATGTCTCTTGTGCACATCTTCTCTTTAACAGTGACATGTCCAGGATGACACCAACGCTGGTTAACCAGCACTGCAACTCCGCCTCACTTTAGTTTTCCACTGAGCCATTTGTATAGCATCTTTCATGTACAGGACAACTCAAAGTGTACTGATTTCATTGGTAATCCTGAATTTGGAGAGAATTATCGGTTGAACCCAGTGATAAACAAGTCTTGTTGCCATGGAGACCCAATATAACAAGTGTTTAAGCTTTTACTAAACCTTTAAGGCAGGAAGCCTCAATTTTAGGACTACAGGGAATTTCTGAGCAGCTGCACGGTGGAATAGTTGGTTAGCACTGTGAGTTCACAGCAAGAAGGTTGCTGGTTCAAGCCTCGGCTGGGGCGGGGGTCCAACCAGTAACCTTTCTGTGTGGAGGTTGCATGTTCTCCCAGTGTTAGCTTGGGTTCTCTCCGTGTTAGCGTGGGTTCTCTCCGTGTTAGCATGGGTTCTCTCCGTGTTAGCGTGGGTTCTCTCCGT
>JBAMHV010000024.1:2630344-2647844 GCA_037177535.1 Pseudomugil gertrudae
GAACTTACTCAAATGAGCGTTGTAAGACAGTTTCAATGCGTTTCTTTGACTGACTTCATTGTTACCTGTAAATTGACTTTATTATAAGAGCGTTTTCAAACAGTGTAAATCTGTTTCTTTCACTGAGATCATGTTTTGCTGTACCTGGCTTAACTCACGAAATAAACGTTTTCAGACAGTTTAAATCTGTTTCTTTGACTGATTTCGTGTTTTGCTGTAACTGTCTGAACTCACAAAAAGAGCGTTTTCAGACAGTTTAAATCTGTTTCTTTGACTGAGTTCATGTTGTGCTAAGGTGAATGAACTCACTCAAAGGAGCGTTGTAAGACAGTTTCAATGCATTTCTTTGACTGACTTCATTGTTACCTGTAAATTAACTTACCTTATTAAAAGAGCTTTTTCAAACAGTTTAAATCTGTTTCTTTGACTGAGTTCATGTTCTGCAGAATAAGGAAGCTGTGACACATGTAGTACAGTGGGTTATTTCCCAACCAGCAAGTTAGTGGTTCAAATCCCGGTTCTGGCGTCCACATGTCAAGACACTGAACCCTCATTTGCTCCCGGTGCTGCGTCACCAGTATGTGAATGTATGAGTGTTTGTGTGAGTGAATGGCTGAATGTGGTGACTAGTGTCAAAGCGCTTTGACTGCACCATTTATCATATACACACCCTGGACCTGGGGTCCGTTTCACAAAGCAGGTTTATTGAAAACTCTGAGTTAGTTAACACTGAAATGAGGCCAACTCAGGGGTTTCAGTTTCAGAAAGAGGGGTTAGATAAACCAGAGTAACAGAGAAAACTCCAGCCTGTTTCACAAAGGAAGTTAGGTTTAACTCTGAGTCAGTTTCTATGGTAACAGTGTCTCTGAACCTAACCTGGTCGGGAGCAGATTTTGTTCTGGAAACCCTGAGTTTATCTCAGTCTCCTCCCTCTTTCAGAAGTACGTGGGCTCAGTTTCCATGAATCTAAGTCCCACTAGCTTTGTCAGGCTCATCTTTTGCGAACATGGCATGTCCATTTATTGACAAAGAGGCTGTGCTTCCTCACAGGGAGTTGGGTATTTGCCGCGACATTAATATTAGGCCCCGATTAGATGTTTTTTCATTCCCTGAAACGCATCTATTGGAGTGTTACAGTTTTTCACTGCAGTCTTTAAAATATATTCCTGCTCTAATCAAGCCGAACATCACCAATAAAACACTTTAACTTCGGAGCAAATCCTCTGTGTGGGATTGCGTTTCCTGGCAAATTATAGTTTTTTATAAAATCTGGAAGATCCAGAGACTATAAGAAAAAGTGTGTAGATCTATCCGCAAAGTGTGTGTGGCTCTGAAAAGATTACTTCACATTTTTGTTGTGTTCCTTGGACACAAACCTCTTAGAGTGAATAAAAATAAGTTTCACAGATTCCAGGTAAATAACTTATAAAATACTGTAACAATAATTATAAATTACAAGCTACGAGCATTATTAGCATAATGCTGTAAACTCATATTGTCTTACTTGTATTTGTATTTAAATTGATGGCTTCTTGCTGGGAGATAGGGGGTTACCCCTGTAAACCCACTGTTAAGAATTCTTCACGTTAGTTACGTTATGGAATAATGCTTTTATTTTGAAGTGGGCACTTTATGTTGGAGGCAGTTTTATGTAGTTCCTTTTCCTGTTTCACGTTGGCTTTCAAGCATGTAGCTTACAGCAGTACAGCAGTCACTGACGATGTAAGTAACATTTGTGATCTGGGAATTAATGTGAACATGTGACTTAACAACTATATCACTAAGTTACTCTTGATGCATAAATAACTTGGTAAAATGTCAGTTTTCATGAGTTAGCATTATCGTGAATTAGCATCTTAAGCTAACAAGTTTGAGTGAGTGTTATCATGGCTGTTAGCATTCCTATTACTTTCTGTTTACACGAACATGTTATAATATTACCGCTTTAAACAATATTCTTGTATGTTATGTTATTCAACCGGTTATAATTGTACCTCACTTGCTGGGAATAGTTTATTTGCAGTACTTGAATTATATGTACAGTGATAATACAGTCCTTTGTTTCTTGGGTTACAATTTCAGAAACTGCATTGTACCAGAACGCTGCACAGCCTCCAGTAAACATCATAGACTCCTCTGATGTCTCATGTGCTTTCTGACTAAAGCCCAGCAGTGGACAAATAGGCTAAACCACTAATCAGAGGTCGAAACCTCAACAAAGGTCCTTTGAGCCGGAACCGAACAGGCCCACTTGAATCCACCTTGGGCCTGAAATGGAACTGTGCTACTGATACCCTTAGCTATCAGCATCGGATCACCGAGCACTCTACGCTGACCATGAGAACGGCTTATCAAGTGCTAGTGAGTCAATATGATCCTCTAGGGTTTATGGTGCCATTCAAAACCCGCGCTAAAGTGTTGATCCAACGGCTTTGGTCCAAGCAAAGGGGTTGGGATGATCCAGACCTACCTCCTACCCTCCGAGAAGACTGGGAAACATGGGAGAATGAGCTGAAACAACTTGACAGAGTATCCATTCCTCGCTGCTACTCCTCACTTCCAGTTGAAGGTATGGACGCAAAGTATGATCTTCATGTCTTTTGTGATGCTTCAGAGCGGGCATATGGAGCAGTAGCTAACCTTACAATCGAAACAGGAGACACCATCCACACCTCCTTTGTTATGGCAAGGTCCAGGGTCACTCCGAAGCGGCAACAGTCCATACCCCACCCAGAACTCTGTGCAGCACTAGTCGGAGCTCAACTGTCCAAGCTCATAAAGAATGAGATGACACTCCCCATTCACCAAACTGTGCTGTGGTCGGACTCCACCACAGTATTGGAGTGGCTTCATTCTGACTCCTTTAGATATAAGGTGTTCGTTGGAACTCTGGTGTCGGAAATCCAAGAACTTACTGACCAGCGAGTTTGGCGATACATTGACAGTCCAAATAATCCAGCAGACAACATAACCAGGGGACAGTCACTACAGGAGCTAGCAGGGCCTGGGCGCTGGAGCCAAGGACCCCCACTTCTAAAGCAGAGTGCAGACCACTGGCCGAAGAAACCCGAGCAAACTCTAACAGTGAGCACCTCTGAACTGAAAAGTATCACCTGCTGCTTCACGGCTGTGGAGCTCAGCGTTGACATCCCTGAGGCAGCTAAGTACAATTCATGGGAGGAGTTAGTGGAGGCAACGCGACAAGCTCATGGGGTGGCAGTAACGAATCCTGTGCAGGAGCAAGTCATTAGTAATCGTGATGCAGAGGTCTTATTGTTGAGAGGATGTCAAGCACATAGCTTCCCTGGGGAAGTCGCAGCCCTGAGAGCACCTGTGTCGAATCACAGTTGTTTGCTCAGCCTTGCTCCAGAGTGGGACACCGACATGGGTCTCATTCGAGTGGGAGGGAGGCTACGGAGATTGAACCCAAGTGTTGGAGAAATTCACCCAATTGTGCTCGACCCGAAGCACCCAGCCGTAAAACTTCTCATCAAAAATATGGATGAACGGCTTCTACACCCAGGCACAAAACAGGTCTATGCTGAGCTACAGAGGCAGTATTGGATCTTGCGAGGTCGACAGGTGGTCCGTCACCATCAACTCATGTGTGTTATCTAAGAAGCACTGAAGCTGTTTGCGCGTGGAGGGAGTGGGCCACTCCAGCACAGCTTTTACCTTACCAGGATCTGGTTTTAACACACACCCCGCCACCACAAAACCAAGGAAGGAAATCGATTCTGTGTGAAAGTCGCATTTCTCACCCTTGACGAACAGACGGTTCTCCACGAGTCGATGCAGGACTAACCGAACATGTCGCCTGTGTTCAGCCAGACTGCGAGAAAAAATCAAAATATCATCCAGATAAACAAACACAAAACGGTGAAGAAAATCCCTGAGAACATCATTAATAAAACATTGAAAAACTGCAAGAGCATTAGTTAAACCAAAAGGCATTACGAGATACTCAAAGTGTCCCAGGGGCATGTTAAAGGTGGTCTTCCACTCATCATCTTCCCGGATGTGCACCACGTGATATGCGTTGCGTAGGTCCAGCTTGGAAAACACCCGGGCTTCCTGCAGGGCTTCAAAAGCAGAGTTCATCAACGGCAGAGGGTACTTATTTTTAAAAGTAATGTTATTTAGTCCACCATAGTCTATGCATGGGTGGAGAGTCTTATCCTTTTTATCAACGAAAAAGAAACCAGCCCCAGCCGGGAGGTGGAGGGTCTGATAAGACCAGAACTGATGGAGTCTGAAATATACCGCTCCATAGCCTCGTGCTCAGGTTTTGCCAAGCTGTACAGCCGGGCTTTGGGAAGTGGACCCAGGCAGGAGATCAATGGCACAGTCATAAGGCCTGTGCGGGGGTAGAGAGAGAGCCTTGGTCTTACTGAATACCTCCGCCAGGTCGTGATACTCAGGAGGCACTCTGGACAGGTCAGGTGGGGGCGGCGTCTCCACCGGGCCGGACGGGACATCAAGCAGGGGTCGAGCAGATCGGAGGCAGGTGGCGTGACAGCAGTCACTCCAACCAACGATGCTGCCCATTCCCCAGTCAATGACAGGTTTATGCTGAGTTAACCAGGGGTGGCCAAAAACAATGGGGTTTTGAGGGGAAGAAAAAACAAGAAACCGAATATCCTTGTAAGGATTACCAGAAACTATGACATGAACGGGCTCTGTACGGAACTTAATGGTAGAAACTACCTGACAATTAAGAGAGGAGACCGAAATGGGGTGATCTAGGATTTCCGTACTAATGCCTGCCCGTTTAACTAAATCCTGGTCAAGCAAGCACTGCTCAGAACCAGTCGATCAGAGCGGGAACCATGTACGGTACACCTCTCACGACAACTTGGGTGGAAATAATCAGGCAGGAGCCAGAGGAAGTGGGAGTTTTGCCCGCTAAATGTCCCACCCTCATTTGCGAGCCGCGTCTCTTAGGACGCGCCAGGCAGTCACTGATCAGATGCCCCCGCCGACCACAGTAGAAACACTCACCTGACCTGAACCGGCGCTCCCGTTCAGCTGGGGTAAGGCGACTGTGCCCCAGCTGCATCGGCTCCTCAGTATCAAGCTGAGAGTCTGAGGAAATAGGAGAGACAACAGTTAAATCAGGGAAGTCAGCAAGGGGGGGGAGGATCGGGGTTGTGAGACCTGCGTCACTCCAACTGTCTATCAAAGAGCCGGTTGTCAATTTTAAGGGATAAGGCAATCAGGCTGTCGAGAGTGGAGGGTAACTCAAGGGGAGCCAGGTGGTCCTTCAGGGGCTCAGAGAGGCCGTTAATAAAGGCGTCGAACTGAGCCATGTCATTCCACTCGCTGTCCGCAGCGATGGTCCGGAACTCTATGGTGTAGTCCGCGACTCTCCGGTCTCCCTGCTTAAGGTTGATCGGGGCCCTGGCGGCCTCCCTTCCAGGCTTGGTGTGCTGAAAAATCTGCGTGAATGCTGTAGTGAACGCGTGAAGGGAGTCGCAGACTGGAGACTTGCGTTGCCATTCAGCTGTTGCCCATGCCTCAGCTCTCCCACACAGGTGCGTGATTATGAAGGCTATCTTCACCCAGTCGGAGTAGAGAGCCGCCTGTAGCTCGAAGTGAAGATCACACTGTGTGAGGAAAGCCCGGCAGTCCCCGGAGTCTCTGGAGAATCTCCCCGGGCGAGCCAGCTGCATAAACCCCGCAGAGGTAGGAGCTGGAGCTGAACCAGGCGGAGAGACAGGAGTGGGAGGATCGCCCTCTGGAAGATGAGTGGACGGACGAGGGGGGTCTGGCATGAGACGCTGCAACTGCTGAGCCAGGGAACGGACGTCTGAGCCGACAGCAGCAAGCTGTTGCTCATGGCGTTTAGACATGTCGGCCAGCCCGCGGCGGAGACAAGTCAGCTGTTCATCCTGAAGGTGGATCTGCTGACCCTGGGCGGTGAGCGTTGACTGAGCCGAGGCACTGTCCGCTGTGTCCATGGTGGCCAGAGCGTAATGTCAGGAACCGTGAGGGAGGGACACTGGAAGTACTGCTGGAGGCAACAAAACGCTCTGGCAGAGAACAAAGGAAGTCGGCAAACTAAATACACAGGGAAGGGGAGACACAGGTGAAGGTAATCAGGAGGGAGGTAAGAGGAGAAGACACACGAGGGAGGGCCAGACAAGACACCTGGAAAATAAAACAGAAGAATCAGTACATAATCAAAACCACAAAAAATAAAAACCTAAGAAAACAAGGAAAAACCCAGGACCAGGGCCGAAACCTGACACTATGTACACTCTTTGGCCACTTTGATTGATACACCATGCTAGGGCTGAATTGGACCTCACTTTTTCTTTGGGACTGCCGTAATGCTGAAAGCATTCGGGCCATTTATGCTCCCTTATGTATGTGAATGGGGACATCAGATTTGAATGCTGTTGCAGCATTCATACTTTAGTCATTTAGTCATTAAAGTCATACTTTAATATTGCTGGTCATTACGTCAATTCATCTACCAGCGGGTAACTCACAAGCCAAGCCAATGCTATCACTCCCAGAGGCAGACTGATCTAAGAGAACACAGCTGCCCAGATTGATGGTCCTTCCTCTTTTTTAAAAGTCCAAAGTCTTCACTGATTGGCTGGAAAGGAGGAAGTAGTGTGGGGGAGTATCCAGTGGGTGACAGTCCTGACAGGGAGTAAGTAATGACAGGTGTATTCAATAAGTGCAACAGGTGAGAGGAATAATGGAGGTGATGTGCTGTTCTGGTGAGGTCCTGGAAGAAGTTGTAGCTTTGTAGAGTTTTTTTCCAACACATCCTTAGGCCAATGGCTTTGGGGATGTGACAATGAGAATCTCCCGTTCCTCCTGATCCATAATGAGAATCTCCCGTTCCACTGCACCCATGATGAGAATTTCCCAATTTTTTGACTTTTTATATTGCTTCATTTCTCACGGTATCCACCCCAATGGAAAATGTTATCACAGGGTAATTAAAATAAGATATATTAGTTCCCTGATTTAGATAATAAGAAACTGTTTTATTCTAATAAAGAGTTGCGGGTAGCTGGAGCATATCCAGCAACCACTGGGCACGAGGCTGTGTGTGTTTCCAAAGGATGCAAACGCTGATTTTTTACATATCTTCATTTAGCAGGTTTGAAGTAGGAATGCAGTATATATTTTTTACTGTTTTCAAATTAATTGATGAATAAAGCTGTTATTTTGTTACGTTATTCCTCAGTCATGTTTTTTTTTTTTAACACAGTCAATTCGTTTCCACCTCTCCACCATAGGAGATACTTTGCCTTTTTGGCCATTTAACTGTACAACAGTGACTTCCAACACGTTTCTGATGCTCTAAATCAGGGCACTAATATATCGTAACGTACTCAGCTGAACTTTGACAGCAATAACTCATGTAAAAATGGCTACGTGATGTTTAGCATTGTGTAGCATCTCATCTTCTAACATCTGTCTGTAAGCAAATCAAACTTTATTTATACAGCTCTTTTCATTCAAAGCAGCATCATGTGCTTTACGTAATAAATACACTTTTCCATAACATGATCAAATGTCTCAATTTCAACATCTAATATGTTGTTTATGATTTTTGGAAATAAAATGATCAAATCCTTGCATTTTACTTTGACATTTTACCTGGTGTCTCCACATGTTTAGGGTTGTAATTAAGAAACATGCGGTTCACATCTGTCCTCGTTCATTCACAAAATCACATTTAGTGCAACTTTATGAGCACTTCCATCTTCAGGACTAAATTGTCGTCTTTAGATGATTAATGGTGTGTTATATCCTTTGCTATTTCAGCATTTCAAGTAGCTTTTTGGGTCTCCAGACAAATGGAGCCAGTTTTTCACCAGATGTAGTTTCACAACATTACCAGCATGGGGCGCTGTTCGGCAACACGCGGGGCTGGTTGTTTATACGCTGGTAGATCAGAAAACCTGGAGGAGCTCTTGTGTTTCCAGCACAGAAACGCATCAAAATGGCAGCCATGTTTTTTTTATTTAATCTAAAGATGCTCACAAATGTATCTTATTTTATTTAGATTGCATGAATCTGAAGTTGAACCATGTTTGAATATTTTACAATATACATATATATCAAAATTCTATTTATTACTGTGTTAATGCCAAATAAAGCACACTTCCATCATCACTGCTACCAGATAAAATTAGATTTCAGTGTTTTCAAGGTCCATGGGGACGCAGTTATATAATCAAATATACAAAGAGGAGGGAGGAAGGAGTGGGGGTAGCAGCAGCTTTGAGGTTTGCAATATTCAGCAAGGATTATTTAAAAACAGTAGTAGCAATAACATTGATGACAAGGATGTAAAGAGGGAGGAATCAGAGGACGTGGAGGTGACTGGAAGAGGGAAGCATGGATGGTGCATTAATGAACAGAAAGACCAACCGAGACAGTGAATATTGAGATAAAATATCCCTAAAAACCCACCGGAGCCAATCATACTGAGCCAGAAGAGAGGAGAACCAGAGTGAGGAACAACAGTGAGGAAAGGGAAGGCAAAAGGACACGAGGGGAGGAGGTGGAAGGAGCAGCCGTGGCTGACTCAGAGATATGGCGAGGGAGCACAACAGAGGAATGAGAGGGGAAGCAG
This sequence comes from Pseudomugil gertrudae, assembly GCA_037177535.1. NCBI lineage: Eukaryota > Metazoa > Chordata > Actinopteri > Atheriniformes > Pseudomugilidae > Pseudomugil > Pseudomugil gertrudae. Next base: position 2,638,950 of record JBAMHV010000024.1, read on the forward strand.
AGGAGTGGGCGGAGGAAAAGATGAGGGCTTTTCTAGCACAATCAGTGGCACACAGGTTAGAGGGAGTAAACAAGGCTGCTGGCTCTGATTGTGGGCTGTGACGCAGTGTGTCTGTCAGGGCGTGGGCTCAGGCTTATATGGTCATGCAGTATGTGTGTGCGTCTGTTTGGGCAAAGAAAGAAAGAAAGAGACGAGCATGATTCTTTCTACATGCATGAATTCATCCTGAGTCAGTAAACGCTCACCAACAGATAATTTCCTCTATTTGCACATCATTCACTATGTTCATATTAGACTTCATGTCTAGCTCTCACTAGCAAATATGTGCACACAAAGCAGCAGAACATATCTAAAGCTGTTTCTTTTTACAGTTTAAGAGTTTTACAGAGCATCTTCTCCCCTCCCTTCTGCTGAGTATCAATCTGAGCTCTGGTGAGCGTGCATTGCAGCCAGCAGTACTGCAGTCTCCCAGCTCCAGCCCTGCACCGCTTACTCAGCACTTCCAACTCTCCACTTCCCAAAACAGCCTTGTGAGATGCAAAGTCACACAAACACTGATAAACAGATTGTTGATCTTTACCAAACATTTAGTACATATTATCTGCCTCAGCTTCCCTTCCATGAAGCATTCGGAGACACAGATGTGCTCAGATATGCATGTGATTCAGTAATTAAGCCAAAGAAGCATACACAAACAAACATTGTGGACATCCCACGTGCACACTCGTACGTACACATATGACTCTTCTCAGCCGTGTTTCTGCCTGCAGCTTCTTCACAGGAATATAGATCCGATCAGATTTGGAGTAGTGTGACTCAATCACTAACATTTTAAACCTCCATGCCAGGTTTCAGCACAAAGAGCTGATAGCTTTAAATACAGTAAGGGCGTATGGGAAAGCTGTGCTCGGCAAAACAATAACAACATTGTACAAATGCTGCGTTTCCATCCATTATTGATGAGGTGGTCAAGTTTCCCACCCGTCTGACTGACTCCCATTTATGGGAAATGTGTGCAGGCATGTTTTCTATGTTTGTCACTGTTTGGGACTTCTGCAGGTTAACTGAGGGGTTGCATGTTGCAACGCGTGTGTGTTGCAGTGATTAATTATTCATTAGTGCAGCATTGGCAGTGCCATAGATCTCTTTAGCTTTCTGAGCTCTAGATACCAATTTGCTGCAGGGCTGAGGCTTTTATTATAGAAATATTGATTTGAATTTCATAGTAGGACCAATAATGTTGGGTGATAAACAGAGAGCTGGACCCTAGCTCATGTAGATGGGCCGATTCCTGGAGAAAATACCAAAACCGATACAATCAGTATCTCACAGAACACATTAAAGCTGCAGCATCTCGGGGAAGCTGCCTCCTTTAAAGAAAAACCAGGTGCTTAGTGTAAAATATCAGAGGATAACACAAATACATGAAACACCATGGCAATGTGGAGTATCACAGGGTCATTCATCATCAGTGTGGATGCAGTTTGATTTGATTCAATTAAGCTTTTTTTAAATAAAATGACACGTCACAACAAAGCAAAATAAAAGCACTTTACAGGTATCGTTCAATTCCATCCAGTTCTAATCTGATTAAAACAAATGGGGAAATGATCCATATTAATCCCATTTATGTTAACTGTGTTTAAATAATACAAATAATAAAAAAGATTTTCTTCAATCTTGCACCCTGAGCTACACGAAGAGGAAAACATCCCTCTTAAAGGGAAAACCTCCAGAGGAGCCAGAACCAGGATAGACACTGAGTCATACCTGTTCATAAAGAATTAATTATGTAAAAATAACACAGCCATTTGCCTTAATAAGAATAACAATGTAATATATTTATACATGGAGAATAAAGGGAGGTGCTCAGGGCATCATAGATGTTCCCAGCAAGCTGAACCTTTAAAGACATGTCTACCAGGTGGGATATATTGGCTTTATATGTTTGTGTATTCGGCAGCGTTCAGCTACACCTGTGTAAATAGTTTCTGCAGACCTACGGATGCTGCGGCCAAACTGATACATACTGGAGGTGACTGCTTGAGACCGGGCACTGCACTGGGACTCTGGACTGGTGAAAACATTAATCCATCAGTTACATATTTCACAGAAATGTTCACAAGTCCTTTTTTGTATTTCAAAGTCAAGTCTCATGTCACTTCTAGTTGTAATGAGTAATCTGCCATGTGACACCTGCTGTCTGGGCTCAGAGGGCCCCAGTTTGTCATTCCTGTGCTCGCGCATAATGAACATCTTATTCTTTCTTAAATAACTGAATGGATTTAATACAGCTCAATATTTTAATTGCTTTCAGGCTAAAAAGCTTTCCTCACATTTCCAAATCCTGCCAAACATCTAATAAACAGACCCAGTAAAACCATGTTGTCTGCAGTGGGTTAACATAATGGACGGGGTTTATATGTGAGGAGAAGAATATAAGATACATTCTGGGTTTTACATGAAGCAAGTGGGGGTAGGATAAAAGTAAAGAAATAGGATCTCTGCTGATAGTTCAAAACCTGCTGCAGCATTTTGGAACAGCTGGAGGCTTTCAGAACACGTTTAGGGCCTAAAACCAAAAACCGTGTCGGGTATATCACAACAGAACATGTCAAATGGTGCAGTTATATTTCCGATGCTTTGAATTTAGTTTTGGAGATGTCTTAGTGCTTCATCATTTTGTTAGAGAACAGCATGTTATGCAACAACACATAAACATACATGTGCCTTTCAAAGTGAAGAAAATGTCCAGGTATTATATCAATTATGCCCCTTTAGCTCCAGTTTTTACCATTTTGCTCTATTTTTCTTTTTGAAAATAACTGGCTAGCTTCTAGGCAGCCACTTACGGCCTCACAGGTTACAAAAAAAAAGAAACTCCCAGTAAAGATTAGCTTTTGTGTGATGCAAAGAATGAAGGGACGTTTGTATACACACCACAAGAGACAACAGGAGACGTTATGGGATTCAGATGTGGTTTTGACAAGCATCCATGACACCAAATGACTGATTATAAGTTTGCTCATTGCTGAGGAATTGGTTCTGTGTTCTTCTGCAGTATCATCATGCATCTTTCCCCAAATGCCTCATCAATTCCTTTAAGGGTACAAAAAGGAGGGGGTGAGTCAGTGTTTTTACTCTACCTCTCACATCAGATGCACATCTAAACACACACTTTTGATTAAAACTTCCTCACAGGCCATTTGCTCTGTAGTTGATTCCCGCTCAAGAGGGACATTTTAATCAACCCTACACCTGGAAACACCATCATAAAATATAAATGTTACATAAGCAGGGTTTTTTAATGACTTTATAAATATTAAAGATGAATGTTATGTAAAAAGAGAGGATGATGAGGGCGACAGCACAGCTCTCTGGAATCCGGCTGCCACAAAACTCACCTTTTTTCAGTTCTGATGGTTTCCATCAAGCGCTCTGCATCACACCTATTAATGACACTATATCCTCACACCGGATGGTAATAATGCTTCCACACAGCTGCTGTTGTGCTGTAGCCAGAAGAGCCCAAGATGCCGAGAGAAAACACTTTCCCAAACTGCAATACCTCTGAATATTCATATCTTCCTGATTTTATCATGTACAAGAATGAGATGCTGCAGGGTGGAGAAACGTTACAGTGGGTGAGATTTGTTCCACAACAGCATGCAGGATAAGAAAAAGGAGTTCAAGTAGGGAGGAAAAATGGATGTCAGGAAACATATGCAGGATTTTAGTGTTTATGTGCATGAGGGAATAGTTTCTGTGTAGCTGCATCCGGGTCTTTCTAACACAGGAGGAAGGAGGGTTTTTTACACATGAGGAGGTTAAAGCTGTGGCGTTGGGTTGCAGCATGAAGCAGATAGAAGAGGAAACAGCAGCAGATAAAAGATGGGTGTTTTCCTAAAGCTGGGCAGCCACTGCAGAGCCCAAAGCTGGGGGGTGGGGGGGTATTCTTGTTATGCTGCTGCTGTAGCTGCACCACTAAATCGATGAGAAGAGTGGAGAATAGAAATGGGAGGAGGGTCAGCTTGGTCCAGGGTTCCTTCACTGCAGCAGGAACTGGCTTTTTTTCCGTCCTCCCTCACTTGTTTCCCTTTCATAGATCCCCATCTCTCTTGCTCATTCGCTCTCTTTTTGCTGCTGTCTAACTGGAGTCTCATCTATCACTCCCTCATTGCCTGACTTTCTGTCTTTATCCTCTTTTTCCTCCAGTAGTACCCTGCTTTCCCATACCTGGCACCCTACTGTCCTAAACCAATCTGCTAACCTTGGGTAAAGTTATTGTGGAGTTTTTGCAGTGTGCAGGCATTAAACAGGCTAACTCTTCATTAGCTTCATTAGCATCTGCAAAATAAAGTAGCTGATTGCAGAAAACATCTGCAGAGGTAAGTTAGCAAGGTTATTTCACCAGGTTATTGGTTCATTTGGAGTGTACTAATATCACTAATATCTGTGCAAGAGCATTCATGCTGATATTGGTGTGCTAAAGCTTGATGGGTTATATCCAGTTCTTCATTCAGCAGTTAAGATCTGACCTGTTGGTTAATAATGAGAAGCCAAAACACTAAACACTGTGGCTCTGAGAGGAATTACTATGACGATGAAGCATTTCACTTCAGAACAATAAACAAACTTTTAAAAGGACATATATAAGGCCATTTTTCTAGCTGCTGCTTCTGTAAAGTTCAAGAAGTTTTCTCATTATCTGAAATTCCCAGTCTGCTCTGATTGGCTAGCTTCAGTCACTTCTGAAATAAGCACACTTCCATGTGTGATGGTGAGTCAAGAATATTATTTAAATGTTTTGCAGGAACCTTTGCAGATTACACACTGCTACTCAAATATCCAAATCAAATCAAACTTTATTTAGAAAGCACTTTTCATACAAAAAAGGAGCACAAAATGCTTCAGGTCACAATAGAAAAATCTGTTTACTCACACCCCTGCATGACTTTAAAAACACATAGCTAATCATAAAGTCCCTCTGAAATGAACACACACACAACATGCGTGCACCCACTCATGAGTAAACTTGAAAATAACGTTACATTTGTAATCATAAAATTCTGACCTCAGACTACAAATATAATTTAGAAATCAGACAACACTGCATTATTTAAACCTATAATACACCCCATAAATAAAAATATTAACAGGTAGATTCTACTTGTTTAAGTTGCGCATTCCCATGATGAGTATACCTCAGTTTACATAATTCAGAACAGGCTGATTAAACATCTGCTGCCTTGATTAATGATAGTTTGACATCATGGCCATTTACCACCTCAAACATGCAATAACTTTTATATAAGTCCGCTATGTTGACCATGACATTTCAGCACATACCATCCTTAAACATTATAAAGCATCAGCATTACAATACTAACATCAAACTGGTTTCAGCCTCGCTTCTCCACAGGACATGAAGTGTAATTATACACACACAAGGGCTCCACCCTCATGTCTCAAAGATTGTTTAGGGGTTAGAGAACTCTGATTGGTACTGGGGTAGTATGTCAGATGTAGAATAAAACTACTCACACTTTTTGATTAAATTTCTTGAAAAAACGTGTTAAGTGTTAGCTAATTACAGACCAATATCCAAGCTTCCTTTATGTCTAGAATTATTGAGAGAATAGTTTCAACTCAACTATGTGCCCATCTGAACAGAAATATTCTGTTTGAAGATATCCAGTCAGGATTTAGAGCTCATCATAGCATAGAGACAGATGAAAGTTACTAATGATCTTCTCTTGGCCTCAGATAAAGGACTCCTGTCTGTTCTTATCTTATTAGATCTCAGTGCTGCATTTGACACCAATGATCACAACATTCTGCTACAGAGACTGGAACATGTTATTGATATTAAAGGGATAGCACTAAGCTGGTTTAAGTCATATTTATCTGATAGATCTCAGTTTGTTACTGTAAATGATGAGTCTTCCTCAGACACTAGAGTAAGTCATGGAGTTCCTCAGGGTTCTGTACTTGGACCGATACTTTATACATTATACATGCTTCCTTTAGGTAATATCAGGTATAGTGCCACTTCATGACAGTGTCATCTCAGGGTGCTTCACATCATATTGAGCCAATTCATCAAATAGCCTAGATAAGGGAAACCATAAGATTGCATCAAATCTTGACTTCCACGTGGATGTGCAGCACCTGTGTGAAGCTTCATGTCAACATGGAACAAAATCTCTGAGGAATGTTTCAAACACCTTGTTGAATCTATGACACCAAGAATTGAAATGCATTGATGAGCCAGACATTGCTTTTACCTCAGTCCTCTCTGGGGTCTGTATGTCGTGTGGCTCATGCTTTAATCTCACACATTAGATAAATCTCATATAGTCAATCCAATCAGTCAAATCCTTTCCATCATCATGTGAAAGATAAGCTTGCAGCACGCAGTTTGGGATCTTCTCATGAATTGATGCTCAGTGTTGTGCTGGTTAAACCAATGAAGTGCTGCTGTACGCAGAAAATCTAATACTGCTTGTAACTGCACCAGAGTTGTCTTCATATTCTTTTATCTCACTGTGATGTTTTTTTCCAACTAATGTGATGTGTAGCAATAGCTCTGCGCAGTTTGAGGCTGTGGTTTGTGTTACACACTTCAGATGTGTGTATGTGCCTTTTTGTTTTGATGAGCATCCAGTTCAGATTCCAGAGTCGCGAGGAGTAGGGGGAGAGAGAGGGGTGGGGGGGTGATAGATGAGAAGGAAATCAGACCAAACATGGACATAAGTGACGTATAGAGGATACCCAGTTTCCATAGCAACAGGCAGGTGTGAGATACTGAGAGCAAGTTTTCCATCTGCAGAGTTGAAACATTTGCATACATGTGGCCGTTTTGATTAGCTCTGTTCACACACACTCATGCCAGATGTGAGGATGTTCGCAGATAATCTATGACGACATGGTATCAGCAAAAAAAAAATGTGAGCAGCCCTGCTGACCTCACACACAAACCCACAGTGCGGGAATCGTCTGACGCATTGATGAAACACGGGGGGTGGGGGGGTGAGGCTGGACTTTGAGAATAAAGAAGAAAGGGAAGTGGGAGCAGAGGAGTGTTGATCCCTACCCACAGGGTGCGTTATATGATAAGGAGGAGGGATGGTACACAGAGCAGAGAGCTGGCTGGGTTTATGGGATGGTAAGGACAGAAGGAAAGGAAAAAGCATTTATGAGATGTTTGGTCCAAAAGAAAATATGTTTGTTGATGACCCAAGGAGCTCTGGCTACTTGACAGATTTCTAATTGGCTGAATTAGCAAAGAAAGAAATGATCAGCCCCGCTGGGACACCAGTCCGATCAGTATTGGAGCTTGATATTTATACATGAAGAGAGCAGAGGACTGGGAAAGACTTTCTCAGCAGGACTAAATGGTTTGATTCCTCTAACTAACACACTTCTATAGACAGCTGTGAAAGCGATGGTCACATTACAGAGATACGTGACATAAAGCATGCTAATAACCTGGATCCTCAAATTATTATCAAAGGTCAATCTTAGCAAACGTCCTCTTACTTAAATGATGCATTAGTTATCAGTTGCTATCAGTCCTATTATTCATTTAATGAGTAAAATGACTGAGTATCAGTAACAGAACTGAACCATCCGTTTCCATTTGCAACATGGAAATGGCCCCTATTCAGTGGTATGATCCATTAATTCCTGTTTAGCTTTATGTCTTATCCTGATACAGACCTTACTGGATTGTCTGCTCGCTGAGCATTTTCAGTCAAGCATGATTGCCGTGTCAGCTGTTTTAAGCATTCACACACACTTGTGTGCAGTTTTATCCGCACATATGGGCGAGTACATTCTGAGTTCAGCTGGCTGTAATGTGCCACTTCCTGTGAGCTCGCCAGGAGGGATGTTAGAGTGTGGGCCAGTGCATCCTGACCACGTCTGTTCTGGTTTTGTTTACCTTTCCTCCTCTCTTATTCATTCTGTTGTTGTGTTTGGTTTTATTGTGACGGTATGTAATATTTTTGTACATTTTACTGAACTGAGTCCCTTGCTTTCTAACTAAATGGTTAGATCAAGTCTAATCTGTTCTGCTGTGCTATAACCTACTTCAGCATTGTGTTACCACAACAAATACCAGAAGAAAGGAAGGCGAGGAGCGGCACTGACATAAACAAAAAGGAGATGAAAACATTCCAGTGAGAGAGCAAAAGTAAGAAAATGCCAGAGATAGAAAACACAAGAAAAAGAGGGCAGCGAGGTGTGGAGCTGCAGGTCGATGCAAATCGATTCTCCTTCTGACAACCATCCTCACCATCGGATACAAGACCTTCAGTCCCACACTCATCAATGTCGCCACTCACTCCCAATCTATCAATACTTCAATTATCAGATTGAATATCACCCTCCCCAGTGGACGGCATGAAAGCTGAAAGCTATTATTCATACTTTGCTGATGCCCATTTGCTCTCAGTTCATCTCTGGAGAAGCACAAGCCTGCAGGTAAACGCACCACGGCATTAAACAACACACACACATACACAGATTAAACATTGATGCAAGTAAGCTGCTCTTTTTATACCAGGTAGCACCATTATTACTCAGAACTAGCTACAACTAGCTACATAACTAGAATAAATAATCAGGTATTGCTACATTTTTCTGTTCTTTTTGACAGTTCGGACATCTTCCAGGATGACCGATGCAGCAATTCAATTAGGCTCAAACTGTAAGAGACTGATCAGAGGGCATGGGAGGACATACATGAGTTGGCCACTAGAGACCTGAACTTAGATCCTCTGAGATGTCCTGCAGAAGCCCTGAGCCAAGTTCGGCCGGAGGTTTTGTCTTCCTCTTATAAGGGAGTTTTCCTTCCCACTGTCGCCCAATGCTTGCTCAGGCTGGGGATTG
>JBAMHV010000024.1:2652487-2663778 GCA_037177535.1 Pseudomugil gertrudae
AGACAGCTCTTTTTTGTTTACACAAGAAAATAAACTATTACAATAGTCTAAACAAGAAGACACAAAGGCATGGATAAACATTTCCAGCTTAACTTTAGATACCATTGTTCTAAGTTTAGAGATTTTCCTCAGCTGAAAAAAACAATTTCGTGTGAGCTGCTTTGAACGTTGCTGTAATGACATGTTCTTGTCAAAGATTACTAAGATTACTAAGTGTGATGACTTCACAAACAAGTGACATAAAGTTGCGACATGAGGAGACTTTCTGGGCAACACCATGTACAACTAAATTCATGACATGTGCAGTGAACATATTGCGCTCTAGGCTCCTGCTCCTGCACGCGCCTGCAGCCCTGTTCTAATGCCAGACACATTTGATGCATCACCCTAACACTGTCCACTGCATTTACGGATTGTTAACAAAAATCTCATCAGAACGTCTTGAAACAGCTGAAAAAGTGCATCTGCTGTTGTGCGAGATGTTTCATAAAATCTGACAAACAGCTCCTCTGGTTCCAGACTTTCTGTAACGAAACGAAGGCAGACGGACACCTGCTCCTTCACTGTCGTCCATAATCACTGAGAAAGCTTCAGCAGACGTCACCTCTTTAAATATGGTTCTCAGTACATTGTGGGCCATATCAGTCATTTCATTGATGCCATGTGATAACCGCTTGCTCTCCTTACGAGCCAGCCATGAGCGCAGTTATGGGATATCTGTGGACCGCAGTTTCAGCAGCTGGAGTAAATTCGACTCTTGGTTTGTTTTCCCTCAAATGGCCAAACCCTGACATACAAGATACTGGATAGAAGATAAGTTAAATTAGCTAACAAAGCTGTCCTGGAATCTGACATCTGCTTCTGTTTACCATCAGAAATGGTAGTTACAACATTTACACCTGCATCAGTGGCAGCGACAACTCCAGCAGCGGCTCGGTGCAGATTGGATTTTTCATGTAATCTAAATCGTTCAAGTGCTTTAGCTCAACTTATTTAATATTTCACAAAATACCTTGTTTTTTGTCATTTCATATACAGGAATTTAATTTTCCAGCTAGCTTGATACATCCTCCTTTTCTTTTGACCAGCGGTTGCCTTTGTCTTCAGTATGGTTGCAACTTGACTGGACTTACCCAGGAGCACTGGTATTATTACAGGTTGCACTTGTTGAAATCTGACATCTGAAACCTAGCGTTCACATGCAAACGTCATCTGAGCGGGAAATCTGCCCTGACTCTTCTGAGCATGCGCAATACATGCTTGGTCAGGAAATCTTTACAATTGGTCCCGCGTGGGAACTCGTTATTATCTGGGTGCTCGGGCCGACGCACCCACGAAATCAGCGCCTATGGTGTTAACTGCTTGATCAGTTGTGTTTACTCTGCAGCATCAGTTGTGTTTAAAACAGTTAGATTATAAATGGTCTTTGTTGTAATAGGATTTTAAATGTTGTATAATTTTTAATATTGATAAAACAATATTGAGGGGAAAACTTAAAACAAGCTATTTAAAGGTTTCCAGACACCTTGAAATCCATGAATTTCACACACTGTTTCATATCAAAGTTAACCATGATCCTGCAGGACATCACAGTGAAACACTGACTTCTGCCTCACCTTAGCCACCCCATTAAAATGTCTGGATGCGCCACTGGCTTTTGCCATGATTTACTAAAACCGGCTCTTAAAACCTTTGGGGTGAAGGGAAATAACAATCCAGAGTCATGAAGCGATGACGTGTGTGCAGCATCTGAACACATGTTAATATTTTGCTATAAAGCTGCTATTGGAGCAGCCATCCTTCAAAAAATAAGACTTTTTAAAAAGTCATTCTCTCTCTCTCTTTCCCTCTCTCTCTCATCCTGATAGATATCTATTAAAAGCTGCTGCTGACGTCAAAAGTGTCGGCCATCTTTGACTAGAACTGCGCTGCCTTCCCACCATTGAAGAAGAACTGAGGAGGAACCAAGCGACGCGCAGTGCCTTTGCAGAATCCCCGTCATAAACAGAGAGGCTGGTATCGGTTAGGTGTTGTTGTAGGCAGACATTTCCTCCCATACTGACTGCGGGGCACCGACACCAGGCTCAGGTAAGACCAAACATATTTTCTAGCAGATTTTAATTCATTGTAGGTAATAGTTTTTAAACATGGTGCTTTATAAGCGCTGGTGTGTGTGAGTGAAACGGCGGATTCTTCCGCTAAAATGGGACTTTAGGAGGCAAATTCTTTGATTCAGGTTATTTCAGGGGGTTGTTTCTTATTGCTAGTGATAATTGTGGGAAAGGATGGTGAAACCAGGAAAGAGTAAAGGGGGAGGAAAGTGGTGCGTGACCTCCTGAGTGATAAATCTCCAACACGCAGTGGATTGCTGAGAGAATGACTGCGCTGCGCTATCATGCGCATATCCAATGTGGGCGTTTCAGCACCTTGGCCAGCGAAAAAGAAGGTCGCAGCGTGGACAGCAGGTGGAAGATCTGTCCAGAGAGGTCGTCTCTTTCATTTGGCAGTGGTCCAGACCGGTATTTTGGATGCTTCAGATTCGGTGTCAGGTCTGGCGGAGGCGGCTGATGCCGCAACAAGATGTAGAGACGTGAATCGGTCACTCGTGTCAGCCTGATTTGGAAAAGGAAGGATGGGGATGGCAGCGAGGATGTGATGTGGTGGAGGGAATGTCATGTGATAGTAAACTGCGCCATGGAGGAGCTGATGGGAGGAGGGCAGAGGATATAAACAGGAGAGGGGAGGGAGATGGTCTCGCTACTGAATGCGTCGCTGTCCTTCGTGTCTTCCGCGCAGAGTCTTTACATCATAAGCGAAATCAAGAGGCACGTTTACGTGGCAGTAGCATGATGGGAGCAGGAATCATCCTGATGCTGGGTGGGGTGGGGGTTCCCACCGGGGAGGACCGCGGTGAAACCCGCATTACGACCCCAGCCAGCCGTCTCCCTGACGACGCACTAAACTGTCAAAGAGGCAGCACGCGCTGTCTGACAGGCCTGCGTGGCGCAGACATATTTTAACTGGAGAAAATGTGATTTACAGATTCTGCTTCTAAATCCAGAGTGGACCCCGCCCACACATGATTGCTGGCTTCAGTTTATTGGAAGAAGCTGGTTCAGAAAATGAATGATCAAGCATTATTTATTCCACATCATGGTCCGCATGCTGAAAGCTGGAATGGTTTTGGAGTCTGCATCTGACATGTTGGTTATCCGTAGGTGTGATGATGATGCAGCACATTAGGATGTGCTGTTGAACTTTGGTGCAGCTGAAATCATTTCAGTGTTCAGCTGACTGACAGACGTCTGTCACCTGAGGCTTAATTTGATCGATTGACACATCTGTGGAAATCTCCTTTATATAAGTGTTGCTGTCGAATAGCTTTTTCTTTAGTCTAAAGACAAACACAAGTTTATCTATAAATAAATATCCAAGAGGCTTTGCACACTGTCGAGTTTCATCTTCATGAACGCTCCACAGTACAGTAAAGACCCTTACTACGCTGCATCCTGCGGCTTGCACTGTATGCTCTATGGAAAGGGAGAGAGCAGGGTGGGGGCTGCTGGCACTGGTGTTGACGGGAGGGGATGCCAAGCCTGCACTGCACACATCATGGCTGCTGTCTTGATAAATGGTGACTCATAACATCATCACTGCCTGCTCATTGTTTCTGGGGACAAACACAAAACATGTGAGATGAGGTAACATGTTGCTAACATGTATGAGCCAAACAACTCCTCCTGTTCTAAAACCGTTTACGGGTGTGTGTGTGTGTGTGTGTGTGTCGTCAAAGGGATTTCAGGCTTTGGTTTTAATGAAAGATTCTAGCAAAGATGTTATACATGGTGGCACAAAGGAATAAACCAGCAACTCTTCCTTATGTAGGACAGTAAAGTGTTCCATGTTGACGGTTTAGACTCACACCACGCTGTTTCTCACCACCTCACGATGCAGTTTACTTTTAGTGATCTGACAAACAAAATCATCCTCATTGATTCAGCAGAGCTTATCATGCTGCTGCTGCATTAGTCTGTGAGATGTGCTTTGCCCTGCGGTGCTCAAAAGTGCTATTCCTCTCGCGCTTTGTCAGTAGCGACAAACATCTCAGGGCCAGATGAAACATGGCTCCTCTCCCTGAGCAGGGACTTGTTAGCTTCCCAGATGGATTATAACAGAAGTCATTTGCTCTAAGGCTTTAGTCCGTGTCGTTGTGTGGCCTCTCTTTTTACTTTAAAGGTCTGCTAAATTATTTTTGTGGTTTAAAAAGAGGTGCTAACCTGATATTTTATGCATAAGTGCAAACGTAACTTTGTTTTATCCTTTTTGTAAGTATGCTGGATGCAAACAATCATCATTTCAGAACTATATGGCATAGTAAGGGAAGTTCTTTCTGGTTTGTGACTCTCACAAAAGAGGCCAAAGTAGGTTTCGTGAACATTTTTTCTCCAACATGGTTTTATGATATAGAGAACATTAGTTTTACTGTGGTTATCTTCACAGAAAAGCTCTTTATAAAGCTTGTAAAAGTCATCAATCCTTCCTTTAGTGAGGTATGTCAGTGCTAGGTTACAGATAATTTCCCTAACCCATTGATTACTGGTGGGCCCCCTGTACGTCTTTCCATCTCACAGAATCAATACGTTTATATGTGACCTGCAACAGGCAGAAATTCAGCTTTCTTTTACCTCCATGTCATCAGAACGGATCTGGGATAAATGGAAAAATACATAATTTTTCATCCACTGAAATCATGTACAATGTTTTATTTTGAAATTAATTCCACAGTCTCTTTCTAGAAGATCTGAAGTTGCTCACATTCCCACGCAGTGAAACAGAGTTCCATTCTCTTCATACAAAGTGCGTGTTTATTGTGCATTTTACTTTATTTATGTTTAGCATTCACTAGCAGATTTAGTCACAAACATTTTGCTCCTTCTTAGCTTAACCTGTTCCTCTTCTCCTTCCTCACTGTTTAGATTCTTTATAGACGAAGCTAAGATAGCAGATTAGCTGCAGTAGCTATTTGTTTAAGAGCTGTGCAGTGCTATAGTTCTCATTAAGTATTTCCCCACAACGGTAACGAAATGCTTTAAAAGAAAGAGGAAATAAACACCAGGTGTCAGTTTTGCGGACAAACACGCTGGAGAAGAACTTTTGCTGTCTGCAGATGGGAGCTACATGAGCAAAACCAGTGGCAGAGCAGGTTTTTTATGGGGTTAAAAGGCTTTTTTCTATTCCTTTTTGGAAAACACCCCCAACTCAATCCCAATTCACCTGTGTTTAATCTGCTTTACCTTACCAGGTCTTCATATCTTTGTGGTGTTCTTTGCTACGTCGTTGTTAAAAACAGTAAAAACAGTAAAAACAGTGAAAACATTGCTCCTGTTTGTCTGCCACAACACAGACTGCTACTTCTTAAGACTCCCATCAACACCCAGAAAACACGACTTTCTAAATTTAGTCCCTATTATCTTACCTGAGAAGCACCTTAAGACAGAAGAAGTGTGACAGCTGCTGCTGGTTAATATCTCAAAGCTTTCAGGAGTTGGAAAAATAAAAGCTTTATGATTAGAATGCCACTTTTATGACACAGATATCAGTGCAGTAGATCTGCTGAGCTGTCACCACCACCACCTTCTTCTCTCATAGGGCGAAAATGAAAGTTGTTAGAGAGCGAGCAAGGGAAGGGAGTGGGATGGGGATACTGGGAGTAGGAATATGATCAAATGAATGAAACCCATATTTGATCAGGTTAGCTGCTGTCACTGCCTATTGGAGAGCATGGCAGTCCAAACATATGCAGTTTTACCAGCACACATGTAAAGCATGTGCTCATTTTACCTTTCCTTTTATAGAAGTGTTTAGAGAAATGCATCAGAGCATCAGAGAAATGTAGAGCGATTAATTTGTTCCAGCCGACATGAATTCACTGTGTGGCTGACGTTGCAAGGTATTGTGTGAGCAGGTGGAGTGACAGCACGACACTTTGTAGCGATGCTTTGTATCAGCTCAGAGTCACGTGGTGATTCGTTTGTGGGTGATGTTGCTGTGGGCCTGCCATCTGAGTTGTGTGATTTATGTTGCTGCAGTGCAGCTTCCTGGCCCCGCCGGAGCAGATTACCCTCTGCAATGCTTTCCCGTGAACGTTAAACATATAACTCTCATGTTATATCAGTTGTAGCTTATTGTTGACACTGAATGCGCATTGTTACTGCATTATTATAGCATCTCCGTGTGCTGCATAGCGTTGGTACCAGCTTTGTTTGTCATATTTGGGTTTTTCCAGTGTTTTTCGTTAGTGGACCGCACATTTCTAAAGCCTCTACGGCTTCAGCTGTTAGATACAGAACAGATTTTATTTTTACACTGAAAATAAAGAATTTCACCTCATATTTCATGATGTGGTCATTAAAAATGTGAAATATCTGCTTCACACGCAACATGTTTTATTGACTTGTTTTATTTAATTGTTTACTTCAGAAACTATTTAGAAGTTATAAGGTGCTTGATAATGACTTTTTGGTGCATTTTACTTTAATTTTGTTCTATAATTTGTTAAACACACAGCTGGGTCATGAGGCTGAATGAGACTGATGTCACAGATCTGTCCTGTTGCACCGCACAATGAAACATCTAAAGATCATGGGAATTCTCTCCTGGAGTTTTAGGGTGGAAATGCGATATTAACCATAATCCCAGTGACCAGCAGCTTGTGACCAGTGAAGCTAAGGAATCCATATGAATTAGGACACAATAGCTTAATGTCCTATGTCAGCAGCACAGACATAGAACATTTATCCCGGATAAACATGGAGACATACGACAGACAAACAGCCTTCACATCTCACTGCCTTGATGCTTAATAGGTCGTAAAACTAAGAGGTTTTGCAGCCAGACCAAATCCAGCTGCAGAGACCGTATGGGTGATCACTGATCATATGTTCATGTGTGCAACCCCACCCTGTCTAAATTGTGCCATTTTTTATTTCCTCTTACTGTCAAAAAAGCCTAAAGAAACCCTCCTGTCAGGTTTTACTTGTCAAGTGTCAATCTCTACAGCCCTTTAGCAGCCAAACCATCATCTCGTGGCAATAAATGTGATCGTGCACACTCCCATAAGTGGGTAAAGCCCTTCCCTCAATGGACACTGGAGAAGTTGCTGTGAGCATGCATCTGAAGGGCTTTCACACCGTATATGATGTGGGTATGGCCTCATTTGAGTCTCTTTTACATTCATAACATCTCCCCTTCGGCTTTACATCTGCATCATCTGTTGGTTAACATTTCAGTCTGCTCCTTTTGTCCTTTGTTTCCTGCTCGTTTGCAGTAACAAGTCGATAATATTGTAATTCATAAGTAGAAGAAAGCAAAGTGTGTGTGTGTGTGTGTGTGGGGGGGGCGCATAAATCATCAAGTGCTCTTCATCCTCACACTATCCGCTGTCTATTAGCAAGTAACAAATATGATGTAGGCTTTGTTCATATCTGCAATAATAATGGAGGAACTCTGAACCAGTTTGGACATGAACCCCACATGACTTTCCATCTCCCAAACTGGTCAAAGTGGTTGCTCTGCAGGAACAGAGTGTGGTAAGCACCCTGTTCAGTAGAAATTAAAAAGGAGCATTGCGACCTTTAGCAAGTCCTACATTGATATGCTATACATGCCAATAAAGGAATAATTATGCAAAGCAACAGCAATGTTTCATAAACCACTCCGGGGAAGGATAGGCTATGTCCTGTAGAGTTTGCATGTGTGTTGTGTAACATGCCTTCTAGGACACTCTGATACAGATTACAGTTTACTTGAATGTTTGTGTTCATCTACAGCTAGTAGCGAGGGGAAGAGCATGTGTCTTTCCTTAGCCACTGGTGTCAGCTTTTATCACAATCACAGAATCTTTCAAATAAAAGATAAAAAAGGGATTTATTGTGCAGCTTGAAAGTTTTGATTGAAAGTTATTTCTTGTTGTGGCAAATTGTTCTGGCCTCTTTAACCATTCACTAAGAATACAACAAGCCATTATGCTTTATTGTGTTTTTCAGAAGCTACTTATGTGTTAGTACAGTAAAAAGAACAAACTTCCTGTTGTTTCTCGTTTGATATTAGGCAAACGCAAGCTCAAATGGTCAACATAAAGGGATATACGGAATTCATTTTTTTTTTAAAAAAACAAGCCAAAAAGTGAAACAATGAGTGTAAAACTACTCAATTCCACTGTTACTTGCGAAGTTACTCGCAACCACATCTTGTTAGCTGAACAATTTGCAAGTAAAAATGCTAGCATGCTAACATGCTAGCTGAAAACAAAAGCCTGTGTAATACCTGAAATTTGTATTTATCCTGTATTTTTCACCTCTGTTATGTCTTTACACTACCATTTCCAGGACTGTTGGAAAATACAAGAGAAAACAAAACATGACAAACCAGAGAATAGCAGAGCTACAGGAGGAGATGTGGTTACTCATCTCCTCTGAACAAAGTTACGCTGTGGTATGAAAAGGACCTTTTCTCTCCTCTATAATTCCACCCTAGCAGATGAAAACATCTTTGGTACAAAACCAAACAATGGCATCAAAACTGTAATGGCAAATCCAGTTTTAATTATGCTTTTACAAACAAAGTAACCTGTAGCAGGAAAATTCAACATATCACAAATACATTCATCTAAACATGTTTAATCCTGTAGAATTGTGTGTAGTAAAATTTTACCAGACTACAGATTTAATGGTGGAACAAATAGGCCACCAAATCTTTATTCGCACTAACAAAAGTTTACAATAATGTATAAAATGTAGACGTTCAAAAGGCATCGTGGTGACTGCATTACACGAACGTGCAGAAATAAACATGAACCAGCCTGTGTTTGTTAATGATCGTGAAACTCTGGTTCTCGAGAGTTCCCATCCTGCAGGTTCTACTGTGTTCCTGCTGCAACACACCTGACCCAAATCATGTTAACAAGCAGGTGCAGAAGATGACAAGATGTTGCAGATCTTTTTATGAATGGTAGCTGTTGAGGGCCGGAGTTATGTACCATAGAGATAGGTACCATCCCAGTGACAGTCCTTTGTTTCCCTAAAGGTTCAATTTTCTGAGGGTAGTTTCATAAAATCCCACTTAAGAACAATGAACTGTTGATATGAGACCCTAATTTAGTTGCTAAACCAGCTGATTACATGTTGAGCTTTGCATCCACTTTCATAAATCTGGTAAAATTGCCAGTACCACCTGAGCTGATGCATTTTAATGCAGCCCAGTCAATTCTTGTAGTTTATACCTGAGATAACATGTGGGGGGCCTTGTCTATGTAATGACCTCTGCAGCTCATCTTAACCATTACCAAGGTCATAACTGCGATCCTCCGTCTGAAGCAGATGGCCTGTACTGTTATAATCCTCCACTGTTTATGCTTTAGCCATGTGTTTGTGAGATATGCCTGCTTACGGCAGTGAAGAGGTGATGTGGACTCCCCAGGTCCTCAGAGCACTGTGTTTAGGTTACCATAGCCATTTAGCTTAGTACTGGCTTCTGCTTGGAGACAGAGGTGCAGGGACACTGGTCCTCTTAGGGTAATGTTACATCATTGTTTGTTGCGGTTCCTGGATAGTAGTGATACCATATTGTCATGGTAACTATGCTCCAAACAAGAAGCACATAGAAAACTGAGTAGAGCAACCTCAGGTTCAGGAATGTTTTCAGATCCAAAATGGCTGCTGAAGGGTTTAGTTTCATGCATCGGCTAAATGCAGTTCAGTAACGTTTTCAGGAGCCTCTCACTAATTCCATTTTATGTGACACCGTTTATGTTTGCGAGGACAGTTTACATCAACATTACACCTGCCAACTTTCACGCTTTGGCCGTGAG
Source organism: Pseudomugil gertrudae (assembly GCA_037177535.1). NCBI lineage: Eukaryota > Metazoa > Chordata > Actinopteri > Atheriniformes > Pseudomugilidae > Pseudomugil > Pseudomugil gertrudae. Next base: position 2,662,356 of record JBAMHV010000024.1, read on the forward strand.
ACTCACGCATTTCAGTAGCTTCACACGCTTTCCCGCCACACAACTCTGATGTCTCAGGCTCTTTTTGCTGAAGTTAAAACGCCTCTGAACACATTTGACAGCTGAGTTTATCTTTTCTCTGTGTTTTCAGCCTGACAAAAAGACTTGTGATTGATAAGTTATGCCTGCAGATTCTGTGAGAGTACCTCATCACACCGCATGATAAATATTCCCTCTGTGTATTTATATTGCGGATGTGCGTTGTGCGCGACCTGACTCACATCCTGCCTCATCCTGAGCTGCACGAGCTCTCTGAGTGGTTGATTTTCCACTTTACAGGTTTGTATTTTTTATCATTTATGGTCTTCAGATTTAAACATTAGCTGAGCTGATTGCCAAAATATTTTAAATGCATTTTGAGCATTTCTGAACATTATTTTAATTTTTAAATGTTTAATGCAGCAGCTAGCTTAGAAAAAAAACACACATTTTATGACAGCACAGATGACTAAGGTGAACTTAGTTTTACGTTTGATATTAAACAGATATTTAGATATCCAGTCTCCTGACCTGATGCTGCTTTGTCCTGTGGTTATTTCACCGCAGCGATCTTCGCTACCAGTGGATAATTGAGATTATCGGTAAAATTACATATAGCATTATTCAAAAATCAATTTCCCCTCAACCATATGAGCTATAAATGTTCAAACTATTTTAAACTATTCAACATTTGTCCCTGAATGTTGCACTGCTTTTACTTTCTTCATTTTCACCTTGTGCTGTTTTAAATACATTTTTCAACATTTAAAACAACAATAGCTTTTAGTCACACCTCAGATCACTTCCTGATTACTCAACCTGCCAAATGTGGATACATCTGTTTTTCAGAAAACCCGAGGAGAAAACATGTGGGATGAGCTGGTTCCTCTGTTGTTCAGTCTGCAGTTTGTTTTGCTTATTGTACAGTAAACCACTTGTTTATGTTTTCACAAAGAAACACCCATATTTATCAAAAAAAACTTTGAAAAAGTTGACCTTAAGGCATCACCTTGCATCTATAACCTGCTGTAAACGTGTATATACATTTTTAAAGAAGTACGTGAATGCCTGATTTTATCTTAAAATTAGGCTTATACTTCTGTCTTTAAGTAAAAAATAAGAGGAAAAACAGAAAATAATGACACTTGAAAGCTTATTTCCACTGTGTTAATTCCTCACAGTTGACTGATGCCACACTGTCCCAGAGGCTTGTAAAATTTCCCGTCTGTCACCTCTGTTACATCCTTTTGTGAAGCTGAGATGTTGCTTTTATTACTTTTGTAAATCAATCACATGAAACAAAGTTTCTTTAATGACAAACAGAAAACTTATTTCTATCTATCTATCTATCTATCTATCTATCTATCTATCTATCTATCTATCTATCTATCTATCTATCTATCTA
>JBAMHV010000024.1:2673141-2688982 GCA_037177535.1 Pseudomugil gertrudae
AACACGGGGAGAACCCACACTAACACGGGGAGAACCCACGCTAACACGGAGAGAACATGCAAACTCCACACAGAAAGGTTCCTGGTAGGCCCCAGCCGAGGCTCAAACCAGCAACCTTCTTGCTGGGAGGCCACAGTGATAACCAACTGCACCACCGTGCAGCCCGCCTTAACAACACAGCAAAAAAAAAACATTGCATACAGTATATGTGTGACATATTTAAGTTTCTGACACATTTTGCATCACTTTATGGTGAAAGATTTGCTCAAAATCCCATTGAACACAGTCTGATACTTATCTTCTACCTCTCACAATAATGACATAACACATGGTAAAAAAAAGGCAAATGTCATTTATTACCTTGTGTGTAAAGGGACAAATAGAGACCTCACATTTAAAAAAATACTTTTTATGTGTCGTTCCTTGAAAGGTTGAGTCATAGCACATCGTTTTTCATCTGGTCAGACTGGTCCATACACTGTCCCTACTGGTTACCTGCATATTGCAGCTTTCTAAAACAATGTTCATTTCTGAAGATGTGCACATGCAGTGCTTCAAAAGTCAAGCAGGCACGTTAAACACCTATATGTACAAATAAAAGCTAATTTATATTAGAGGACTGATCTTGTGTTTAAGTATTGAATATGAATCAGTAGCAAACAGAAAACAGCTCTAGTTGTACAGTTTAATGTTGATTTGTTTCCTATTTTTGTTGACAGACGTGTATCAAGACAGTTTCTGTTCATGTAAAAATTGAATATAATGACTTTTAAGGCACATTTTCCATCAGACTGTTTTCAGCTTCTGGCTGCAGCTTCAGTGACCATAAACATACATGAGAGTGGTCGTTCGTCACTGAAATGCACCAATGTTCACCTTTAACCCTTTAATGTCTGCACTTAGTACATGTCTTTTCTCGTGAACAATCACACATATATGGTTACACTTAGATTTATTTATATAGTAACACGTACCAGTAACCTTCTCGCACAAACCAGCGAGAAGGTTACTGGTTTGAGCCTTAAGTCAGAGTTTGTATGCTCTCCCTTTGTTAGCGTGGGTTCTCTTCCACTGTCCAGAGACATGCATGTTAGGGTAAGTGGTCATTTGAAATTCTCCATAGGGGTGAATGTGAGTGTGACTGGTTGTTTGTCTCTGTGTGGCCCTGTGATGGACTGGCAGACTGTCCTGGGTGTACCCCGTCTCTTGCCCAATGATTGCTGGGATTGGCTCCAGCTGCCTGCGACCCTGAATTGGATTAATCGGTATGGAGGATGAATGACTGACTGAAAACCTACATTATCTTCCTTTTATTGGCCTACATATGAAATGGTGCAATTTTCAGATAACTTTTTGATTGGCAGACAGTTCAGATCAGCTGTTGCAGGCTGATTATCATCACCATTCACTGTAAATTAAAGAGTTGCCTTCATTACCTCCAAAGATCTTTTGATCTAGGTGTTGTAATCGATTAGTGCTGTCAGGCAGGACTGAGTAAACCATGAGTCAGCCAAGTGATGATGTGAACAACCCATTATGGGAAATGAACAGCCGTCAGCACAACAGAGAGATGCTTACGCACACACAGACATGCAGATTTTTATTTGCCCTTGTAACACTCACACCTGAAGTGATACTGTGATAAAGTGCTAGTGAGCAGACACAGATGGAGGAAAGAAAGGAGGAGATGGGTGGAGGTGGATACTCACAAGTAGCTCCCAAGGTTGTATTGATCATGTGTGGATATAGAACTCTGCTCTGTAACTGTACTGCAGGAATCAGGAGCAGACAGAGGAGCTGAAAGAGAAAGTTTGTTGCTGCTTTAGACCAAGCTTTGCTCCTACAGTGCTCCTATAGAGTTAGTAAACAACAAAGGCCTAAAGGACAAAAACATCAGATCTAAATACATTTTTACCTTTGATTTAAGTAGTTTGCACTTCATCTATAACCCAACTTTAAATGAAGAAAGCTGTGTTGAGCCATCTGTGGTTCTTTGTGGGATCATAGCTACTCATGGGCTTCTCCTGGGACAAATCCCAGCTACGTATGCATTTCTTATGGACAGAGCCTTACAGAGTAGCTTCACCAGTATTCTTATTCCTCACCTCTCAAACATCAATGTACTTTTCCTTCCAAACTGCTGAGGAAGCAGGCACAAGAAGGGGTGTAATGCAGTGTGTGTGTGCATCCTAGCAGGTAGGAGTATGTGGGTAGTAATCTTATTTGTGTCGATCTAGCGGAGCTGGGTTCTACCGCTTAGTGCAGTCAAGCTACATTTCTAAAAGCAGGAGAAGAAGAGAAGGAAAACAGACTGTTTTGCATTATTGTCCCTTCTCACACTGCCATCAGCATCACTATTTGATCCACCCTATCATCTAGTTTGCTGAAGACATAGACAAATTAAGATACTGTACGTGTGAAAACTGAATGCTAATTTTTTAACAAGAAAATCTAATGGCAGGTCAAACATTATGGGTTCCCTTTTAATGTCCTCTATTATTATCTAAACTATAGATTTGAAGAGATTATCTCTCAAATGTCATCCATACCATGAGCTGGAGTGACAATAAACTGTTAATATTTGAAGCCTTTAGTTGCTAATTTTAAACAGTAAAATGAAGAAGATCACCAACGTGCCATCTTGGTTTTGTATAACATGTTTCATGTCTTCAATATCAAGTCAATTGATAGAGGCATTAAATACTCACGGGGAGGTATTTCTTACTATAAAGGAGCTGTGCACTTTTTCCTATAAAGATGCCATTTGTTTTGAGAAATCCAATAATAGATTTGAATACACAACACTCCCTTGTTATCAGTGTTATTGTTAATCTCCTGTGTTTTCATGTCTCCTGCCAGAGGTGTCAAGGCCAAATGATGTTTACGCTTTCCAATCAATACCAGCTAACATGCGGAAAATGGCATTCAGATATTCTAATTTGTTCCTCCGGGACACGTGGTGATGTTCAATCAGTATTACAGAAACACGGTTAGTCTTAGCTGTGAGTCTGACCCAAATACAAACAGATTAAACTGTAAGTTCATAAGTCTACTTTAAGTTTGTGGAAATCATCAACTTTCTTAACAAGAATTTGTTGAGAAAATGATTTAACTTGTTGTATGCTACTGAAACATTTTTGTCAACAAATTGAAAAATAATTTATCATTTGAACATTTATTCCTTCGTTAACAGGTTCCCAGTAGACCACACACACACTACAGTTACTGCTATAACATCTACCTCCTCTGCTCTTTTATACAGCACAATAACCTTTTCTGATCTGTGATAACTCTGTTATCATCAAAAGCATTTATTCACTCCTGTTTAAACTTATATTTATAATTAAAAAAATTTAAATATTTTTGGTATTTTATATCGGTGCAGTGTGTGTTTCTGTCTCTCCCAGCTACTGTGACACTGTGAATTTCTCCTAATAAATGATTATCTTATCTTTATCCTGTCTGTGTGGATGTTTTTTTAGACTAGTCACAAAGCTAGCTCACAAACAGCTGCATGCTGTGTTTAACATGTCAGCAGAGAAATGTGACAATTACATCATCTTTCAGGCACTTAAAAATGTCTCTTGTATTCACATTGCTGACCTCAATTTCCCCACCTCTCCAACCCTCTCCCCATCACCGCTGCTTGCCGTCTCTGGAGAATAGAGCAAAGATGCCGGTATCAGGACTTTGGTTATGCTGGACGAGCAGGGAGGTAAGCGTACATGCAGAGAGATGGTGTGTAGAGCAGCATGTTGGTGAAATAACTGCTATTTACATTTTATGCAGCTATCATGATGATGCTTTAAATGATTGAATTTGCATTGAAGTAGAATTACAGGTGACAGTATTATTTCTAGATGTTGTATCAATCAGTAAAATCAAGTGATTGTTTTGTATGCCTGTTTTAATTTTTTCTGCATTTCCAAACTAACTGTTTTTCCCCTCAGATTTCTTTTCAAACCATTGATTTCTGATTTGGGCTTTGATTTAATGCATGGTTTATTTGATTGGTATGGGGTGCAGGATTACATGGGGAGCTTTTCTTTATTTTAGCTTCCTTTTAACATTTGTTTTTGGATATTTTTCTTCCTTAGTTTGCTTTACTGCTTCGATTTGCCACCAGTTTATTCCTATTTTAATATTTTTGCTTTTTATTTTCCCAGCTCTTTTTAGCTTAGAAAGGCAGCAAAAGGAATCTCAAAAGTGCCAAAGCATTGACAAATCCCATAAACAATGTTTAAAGTCTGCTACTGCAGAGTGGAAAAAACCCACAGCTGCAGCTGAGTTAAGGTGTTTGTTCCTGTGGCTGCTGGTTGCAGCATAACCTCAAGGCTTATCTCAGATCTGTTTTATGTTATTGGAAATAGAAAATCAAATAATCAAATATCAGAAAAGCACCTGGCATTAAGGTGATAGTCAATGACCAAGTCTTAAATGTTTATCTATACAATGTGGCCAGTTTTTGAAAAGCGAAACTTTCAAACAGATCTGAGAACAGTTATAAAGGTCCCACAGAAATGAAACATGCTTAAAGAAGAACAACAAAGAACGATCGATTTAGCTGGTAATGACAAAACTCTTAGCCACTTGTTTCTCAACCCCATATACTGATTTGTTCAATCCCTGGTTGCACATTGATGTCATGTCCAACATGAAGCAGTTCATATTGTTAGAAATTAAGAAACAGTACGCTGTGCACCAATTAACAAATCTTTCAATAGGAGAACATTTGCTGCACCAACACGGCTGATCAGCTGATCACTCAGGGGTATAAATGTTGTATCCCTCCTGCGACTATTCGTTTACACCGTCATCGTCAATGTCTCCACACCTTTTCTGCACCTGCAGGATAACACTTAAAAAACAACCTCATGGCCGATTTGGAGCCGTAGATGAAACCCAGTTTCACAGCATTTATTGGTGGAGGTGAAAGTTTTGCTTCTGGTGAAATAAAAAATAAACTGACTGAGCCATTGATATGTTTAATTGGTACATCATGCTCAATGTATCAGCTGCAGTTCACCGTAATAATAGTGACTCAGCATATTCTTTATTTGAATAAATCGACAACAACAAAAAAGCATTGCAACCAGGGATTTCACAAATCTGTAAAAGTCAAGAAAACAAATTTCTGAATCCATATTTAAACGTGCAACATCCTGTCACGCTCTGCCGCATTGTATTTGTTTGATCACAATCAAGGTGGAAATGCTTTTTTTCTATGGAATAGTCACCAGCACACCATCCATCAGCATGAGATCCCAATGCTCATTAACAGAAACCAGTCAAACTTCAAATACTTTACATTTTATTGGACCTTTCTAAAGCCAGACAAAGCAACACGGACAAAAAGAGACTTTCACTTAATTCATAGCGACAGCAAGAGCCCTTAAAAAAGATATTTTCATTACATTAATATGTTGAATCATACAGAACAATTTAGCAGCTCATATCTATGTTTAAATTGTACTGTAACTGTAAAGGGCATGGCCGGAGCACATAACATGTTTTGTGTTGGGCAAATAAAGAAACAAACAAGAAAGCATGGAAATACATGATTATCCTCTAGTATTAACTGTAAGCGTGCAGGCTATGAAAAGAAAAAAAATAAAAGGGTTTAATATTCAGAGGTTAACATATTTGCTTTATTCTGCGTAGAAGTAAATAAAACGATTAGGCCTATATCAACATTGTGTTTAATATTCTAGTATGGTATCAGGTGGTAAACCTAGCTTAGGTAGACTAATAAGACAACAGAAGAAAGAAGATTCTTTCCAAAGCTATGAATGAAATTAAATTAAATAAAATGAAAATTACTTTATTGATCCCAGAGGAAAATTCAAAATGCTATGCTAACTAGCTCTGCTCTACAGCAAATACAGAAATATTCCCTTCAAACTTGTTTGAGATCTTAAAGTGGCTCTTTTAGGATTTTTATTTATTTGGGGTGAGGTTTAGGTAGTCTTATTAGTCTTATTAGTCAGAAGAGTCTCAGTTTGGAGAATCACACGATGGACTTCCAGCAGAGGAGCTAAGCTAAACCAGTCACAGCGAGCTCACAATAATTAACAAAGAGACATTTTGAACTATTTGGACCAAAACTATATCGTAACACTTACATCAAAGGCTACAAGTAGTGGATTTTATATCACTAATATCCAAGTAATATTGGGCATTACTTGCCACTATACGCGTAATGACACCTGAAATCACAAACAACACACAACCTCGCTTAAAAAGTACATTAAATATCACTTTAATATGAGTGAAACAGTGTTGGGTGTTTCTTTCAGCGCTAGGCTAGATGTTTGCAGTTTTTATCACAAAATAAATATAACACTGTTCAGTTAACCCTGTTTTTAAAGATTTAACTTTTTTAATGAACCCACGTTGTGGATGGTTGCTTCAAAAAAACATGTTCTGGCTCAAAATCTAACCAACATTGAGCTTAACACGGATGCAAGACACAAAAACTTACAGGTTTCAAATGTCTCCATAACTCTTGATGCACACAGCCCATGCACCTGAGTATTGGTACACACACACGTATCAGTTACCACTCATCATAACTCATATTTCTGTCAACCAGTCAATGAAATTCATTCCACTACTGTCATCCCTTTGTCCTGACCAGAGCAACTCGATCGTGTTGAAGATGGCATGAACCATATCAACCAAGACATGAAGGAAGCCGAGAAAAATTTAAAAGATTTAGGGAAATGCTGTGGGCTTTTCATATGTCCATGTAACAAGTAGGTACTGACAATGTGCCCCAAAGGTTCTCTACATATGTGGTGGCGTCCAGTTTTTCCTTTTTTTTCTTTTTTGTTTAACTTTCTTTCGTCATAGTGAGTGTCTGAAGTTGTTGTCTTCTCTCCTTTGTCTTCTCTTTATCTCTCCTTTCTTTTCTCTTATTCCTCTCTCTTCTTGTGCTTCATTCTGTGGGGGATAAATGACTTGTGTTTAATCAGAGCAACTGGAGCGCATCGAGGAGGGAATGGACCAAATCAATAAGGACATGAAGGATGCAGAAAAGAATTTGAACGATCTAGGGAAATTCTGTGGTCTTTGCTCCTGTCCATGTAACAAGTAGGTGCTGCTTGCCTGCCTGCCTGCCTGCCATTCAAAACTTAGACTAAATATCTAAGAAGTAAAAAAAAACAACCGAGGAAGAAGTGACATCACGATGGCCATCAGCCAATAGTCCACTGTGCTCCAGCTCCAAACACTGACTCTGGCCCTCTCTTATTTCTGTGAGGTCCCAGGATGATATATTTAAAACATCTGTGCACATAAAGTCGAACTGAAATCTGAATTATTTTGAGGAGAACAATATCTTTCATAGACTTATTGATAACACCTTTATGTTTCTGGGTGGCATTTTTTCATTTCGGGTAACGTAAGGAACCAAACAAATAAAATGTACACTCAGTAGTTTTCCATGTACATCCAAAATTTTAACAGCAAATTTTTGTTTTGTGTTTGTGCCAGTCGCCCAAATGCAAAAGCACAACATGACTTTATTATTGGTTTAACCTTAGCCGAGACCACACTGGTGCTAACCTTATTTAACTGGATCTTTTGTGTGTTTGGACATGAGTGTGACATTAGAGGTCAACTTCATTGTGGAAAAAAGGAATGAGAAAGTATAGTGGGCAACTCTGAAAAAGCATGAAACCTGACGCTAATGGTGCCAGATCCAGTCGGATCTTAAGCGTATCTGTACAGCCTTTTGAGAACAAGCTACTATTTGTTTCCTAAAGAATAGATCACCTCTCTAAATCAGCATGCACTTAGCCTCATGTTGAGATTAGTTAGCTGGGCTAACTAGCTCCCTCTGAAATGCGTTAATCTTAGTTTGGGAGCTGAAACATACCATACCTCTTGAAAGAGCTTCTCAATAGTACTATAAAAGTGTTTGATTAAACTTCCAATGTGACAAGGTGGTACTCAAATGTTGAAACATACATGTTTCTTAGTTTTAACATGTTTCTTGCTCTGACACAGGAACAAGCTGCCCAAGTTACAGAGAGGAAGTGTAATGTTGAAATCAATAAAGCATTCAGAGTGTTGCTACAGGCGATACTATTGTGTTTATGAAGGTGATAGTTCTAGTTTGTCCTGGTTGTTATGAAATTGGTTGCTGTTGGCCACAGGACATTATCAATGGAACGTTACCCAGAATCCTCAAGTAAAACCAGTCATTGCTGATTTATGTAACATCACCCACTGGTAGCATATCAGCATTGTGTTGCCATTGGTAACACAGTTTTATACCAGTAATTTGACCGTCATTTGACCAAAGGCTTGAATATATCTGTGTTTCTTTATATGTTTTGAAAAATGCCACATTTATCACAAATGCCAAAAGATACATAATATAACCAGTTTTTTCCATTAGAGTGAATTTCAGTTCGACTTTAATGTTAATTTAGCTTAGCTACAGACATAAACTCTTACTCACGGCTGCATGCACTTGCAGCAGTTCAGGGTTCTCATGGTGGCTCCTTCACCAAATTGGCTCTTCTCAAAAACAACTTTCATGCATTTTTAGCTGCACCACCGTGCAACATCCCTTTGTCCATCATTCTCAGGTACACTTAGAAGACTGGCTCTCAGAAGTGTTGCTGCTAACCCAGAGTGCAACCTGTGCAATTAACCATCCGACATGTACAGATAAATTCTATAAAGCCACAGTTAGAAAATGCTGTTTTAAGCTCTTTTACTCAGTGAAAGCCATGGTTCATCAATAAGTGCCTCTATTAACATCCTTCTACCAAGTGCCCTTCTCCAACTGCCTTGTTATTTAAGTTTCTGCTTCACTACCTAATGAGAGTCTTTTAAATGCAGGTGTACCTGATTCCTTGTAAAGAGGATTTTTTTCACAGTATTTATGCAGGGTTGTGGGAAGAGGGGACTTCTACAATGATACCACTGCAGCTATAGGCCTTAGATTAAACCAAAAGAGCAGGGCTGGGGCTCTCGAAGCACTCAGATCACCATAAAGAGTGGACTTTAGCTGGAAATTTATTGCCCCAAAATGACTTTGGCCAGCCTGGTCCAGGACTGTTTGACACTTCTCCTCATCTGCATGACCTCTACCACCACACCGCTCTAACATCAAGTAGATCCTCACCTTTTTGCAGGCAACACAATCTTTTTGTTTCCTCCCTTTGAACATCCCTACCCCCCTCCCACCAGCATCTTGGAGCCACTGAGTGCCCAATGACATGGAATGACTGGCGAGCATGACCCTTTGAATGCTCATGCATGCATGATGATGCAATTCATAAGAGCAATGCAACACATAACCCCACTAAAATGAAATGAAGATTATGTTGATGATGATGATGATGATTATAAAGTTGTTTCATTTACTTAAAGCTGCATTTATGGTTAATCTAATCTAATAGTCCAAGCATTTAGTTCCCATACAATCCAGCAAAATGTAGTGTTTATAAAGAGACTCTATGTCCACAATGATAAATCTATCAGTCATATTTATCACATTTTCATAATAAATTTATCCTCATTGCTATTATGTTATAAGAGAGCTCTATTTTGGCCTGTCAAACTTTCCACCAATCAGGGAGCTCAAACTGATGGTAATGTCCAATCAGGAGCAGCCAACGAGCAAAAGAATATTCTGTCTGTCTTAAAAGAACAATAATAATGTTCCTGTGTGGCTAGAATGAAGTGAAAAAGATGTTTTAGTGTATGGTGGCGCAATAACCCAGCTGAGTTGAGTTGTGAGGGTCGTACATAAATTGTTATAGCAGGAAACTCCTGAAGGGGAAAATGTAAATATGTAGTTTCTGTGTTTTTCGTCCTGGAAGTTGAGGCTTGAGAGAATGATATGCAGATGAGAAAAAGCTGCATAATCTGACAAATGAGGTTGTCCTGAAAGCATGAAGTCGGAATTTTGATGGGGATTAAAAGGATTTAGGCTCTACATGCATTTTTATATGAAAATGTAAACTGGTGGACCAAAAGTTGCAAAAAGGGAGTTTTAAGGGTTAATATTAGGGTTAACATACTGTGGCAAGTCATGCCTAAATCCTCTTGTAGAGACAGAATTAAATCCAACTGTCATTAAAGTCATTTTTCACACTTTCACACTTTTTAAAATGGATGAAAAAGTCCTGCAGAAACAAAAACACACAACAGGACTAAATGAGAGTAAACAGGACGGATATGCAGAGGAGGCGGGAAACTACGGTCAGAGACATGCGCAGTCAGGTATTTCTGAGGATGTAGTCTGGTTTTGTGTGTGAAATGGGTACATCATGCCACTGCGCATGCACGGCTTGGTACCCTTGCTTTACATGGCTCCATGTGGCGATCCAGCCCACTGCTGCTTTGTTGTCCCCCTTCGGTTCTGCTGCAGTTTCTCTGCAGTTCCACCTCTCCTGCAGAGCGATGTGCTAAATTAGCCTTTATCCTGCACTGCCTGCTTAACATTACTGTTCACTAAGCTCCCTCTCCCGCGGGGATCTCACTCACATGTAGGTCAGCCACATCAGACAGTGCCATAATAGCCTTCTATGGCTGCACACATAGAAGGTGGAAAAAAGTGACAAAAAAACACATTTTTGGTGGAAATTTGCAGCTCTGCAGCTTATTATATTCCTAATCCCCTCAGCATGCAAGCTGTCTATCTGAATTAGCTGATTCTAGAGTTTTCTGATGCCTAAAGCCTTAATATTCTGGCTTCCTGTGTGCAGCTGATGGGTAGATGGTTCAACTTACAAGTCAGTCAATGAAAAAATTAGAGAGAATGAGTTTAGTTTAATTGAGGGATTCCTAATACTCATGGAATCTAATCCTAGTAACTCAAATATATCCAGTCTGAGACAGCATGAAAGCAAACTGTGAAGAAAAGTAAGGAAAGGAGAAGGGGAGAGGTTGTGTATAATATCACATAAAAAAGAACAAAAGTGCAAAAAGGCAGGAAAAAAGAAGTAAACTCAAAGAAATAACTCAGACATGGTTAATGTGTGTGTTTACACACTGTTGTGTGTCAGCAGGAACAGAGAGCTAAGCGAAGCACTGCCTCAGTCCACTTCTATTAATAAAAGCAGTGTAGGAGGCTGAGCCATCATCATCTCGGATGCAGCTAGAATTCCTCCGCACGCCAAGCTCAGACCAAACTCAGAAAGTCAGAATTAAGCTTTCCATGAAGAAGAAATTTGCTACAATGCTGCTTATTGTTGAGGAATTTCCTAAAGTGACTCATCTAGTAAGGCAACAAAAGAAATGACAGTAAATGCAATTTTTTAGTTACCGCCCCTCCTCCCATTCCTGGCTGTCTGATGACTGAATCAGTCCAACAGGAGGTTTGACAGGCTGAGTGAGGTGACATTTACAAACAGCACAGCGTGTTGGCACAGCTCTATGTCCACCAGAGACTGAAGCAGATATGATCTTCATCTGAGGGAAGTGTTACTGTCCAAATCCTCATCACACGTTTATACCCAGCATTCCTGATTTGCCTGAACTCTGAACCTAGAGAGGAAATAATAAAACCAAGGTGAAGGTTCAGGTTGGGAGGGGTGGGGGTGTTACAGAAGGTCTGTGAACAGTTAAACATGGTGTTTTTCTCTACTGACTTCCTCTAGTTTCTTGTTTTGTTTCCTTCTGGTCGTTTTCGCAGTTTGTTCTCAGCACTGATCGTCGTCCCTCCTGACAGTGTGACAGTCCTGTACTATGTGTTGTGTGTCCGCCAAAGGCTTGTCTCTTCTCTGTTTAACTGTGGGAATGGGAAAGGGTTCATTAATGTGACAATAAAGAAGAAGACTATTTAAATGTTGCAGCTATTAAATGCATTGAACAGTATGTTATATACCTATAAAATATAACATCATGCACATTACTGCTGTGTTACTAGAGAATGAGCCTGCTACTAAACCCAATCTACCAACCAGTCCTGCCTGCTATGCTTTGCTTGACTTGGTCTAGTCCCCTCCATTTATTTATGTGCTGAATGCATGAAACTAATTAACACCTTTGTGTCAGCTGATCATGCTACATACTGATTTATATATATATATATATACCAAAATGTTGTTGCAGTACCACCTACCCAAGGCTCTCTTTGTAGATTTGTCTAAAGGAAAGCCACGCTGGTTCAGGCAATGATGAATAAGTCAACTTCATCATTGCTAAATAGTTGTTGTTACCATTGAACTGCTGAGTAACAGTCTCTCCTCGCCCTATGCGACGCTGTCGGCATCCAGGATGAAGAGTGGAGCCAACAAGGCTTGGGGAAACAATCAGGATGGGGTGGTGGCCAGCCAACCCGCCCGCGTAGTGGATGAGCGTGAACAGATGGCCATCAGTGGAGGCTTCATCCGCAGGTAAGCGAAGAGCTTGAGGTTTAAGTGCTAAAACAGCTAAAGCTATGAAAAGAAGGGTAGGTGTTAGTCCATACCAGTTTGATGGTGTTAACCCATCAAGTCAGGGCAATTCCAGTGCTGCACATTAAACGCTCCAAACAGCGGGTGCAGAGGAAGCATCACACTGCGACCGGTAGAGTAGTGATTATACAGGTCTGGAGGACACTGATTCAAATCCCGGTGTGGCAAATACAATAGGGCCCCTGAGCAAGGTCTAACCCCCAGCTTCCCCAGTTTGCAGTTAAGCTGGCAGCCCACTGCTCTCTGATGAATCTACCAGAGATGGGCAACATGTAGAGCCCAACTTGTCTCAGGGTTTCAGTTGTGGTTTGTAATCTTGTCGTTTTAAATCGTTATTGCTGTTTTAATGGGTTGCCTGGTTTAATATGCAAACTTACTTCACCCGCTCCTTGTTCGTTGTCCTCTATGTATTTATAGGCTACCGTTTGGCTTCAGCTACTCTTTGCTAGATTGTTGTCATGTCTATAGTACTTCTGCCTGTTTATTTTTCCAGCCCTGTGTCAATAATCCATCTTTATGAGATGAAACATTTGTTCTTTCTCCTCCTGTGTTTGGGTTTACACTCCACCAAACATTGACATATTTAATTTCATTTCATTTAAAGGCGTAAAAGTAAAATTATTCCATGACAAGGTTTACTGCTAACAGGGATACACGTCCCTCTACCTCTTCCCCCAACTCTCGTCTGCGCATGAACATGCGAAATGCAAAAACACTTAACATAACAATATCATTTGTCAATTTGCAGAACATGTTAAAGCAACTTACAACTTTTATGTTGCCTCTTAAGAAGAGGCGCTAGTTCCGAGTAAAACTGTAGCCTGTTGGCGCTAGCTAACAGAAATACAACGTGTTGCCTCCCTGGCAGTAGCCTCTCTGGCTTTTAAGTTTAACGGGAAGCACTTCTAAATTGAAGAAGCACAGCTCTTTTATTTTAACAGTGAACACAAACAAAGCTTTCTTTTCTACGCTAAGCTATGCTGCAATCTAAATTTAGCCAAATAGTAAATTTGATGAGAAGGAAAACAAACCAGCAGAGCCACCTTTAATTTCACAAAGTATGTAAAGTCTCCCAAACTGAACTCACTTAAAACACTGGTCATGATTACACCCAGTTCCATAAAGAAAATAGTCTATAATTCAGTCCTCCCTCCTCCCAATGTGCAATTTGTTGCTAGTTAATAAAACCCAGTTTGCTCCATGTGAGTTAATCAATGATCATCAGACATCATCAGCAACTTAGAGGTTTCACCATAAAATGATGCAATAAGTTTCAGAAACTATATCCATCATACATGATACGGTAGGCATCAAAGCGTTTAAATGTAAGCTTGTTTGAAAGATGGGTCTCTAATTCTACTTAGCTAGTTTGATAAGCAGAAACATTTAAGTTAGGCTACCTGAGCATCTAATTTTCCTTCATGTGTGGACACAAAACGCACCAACTTTAAAAAACATTTAGCTAAATGTGTTTAATGATAAAATGCATTATTGGTCATCAATAGAACATTAGTAACTTACAGAGTTTTACAAAACCTTGTGCTAAGTAAGGGAGAAATTAAACAGACTGAGTTCATCAGTGAATTAGGAACCAGACTGATGTTTAAACCTGTGTGGGGGTCCTAACGTCGCCAGATAAACACATTCAGCCTGGGTCAGGGTTGGACACTTAAAGCATAGATGTATCTGGAATAAGCACCTCAAGTTTTTACCACATAAACAGTAAAGTTACAAACATGAATATTAAAAAGCCCAGTTTGCCATTTTCTCTGCAATGGAAGTGGATTTTTGACATGTAGGTGTCTTGTCACAGTGTTGTACCAAATCCACCAAAAAGCCAAGTTATCCTTCTTGTTTAGGAAGATTCTGTATGTACCATATTTTATGGACTATAAGTTGCACTTTTTTTTAACAGGTTGGCTTTTCCTGTCACAGTCCTGGTCAAAATCTTAAGACCAGTTGAAAACTTGCTAAAATGGCCTCTTTTGCATATTTAATCTTAATGAGATTTTAAATAGAGCTACAATATGCAAAAGAAAGAAGGAGATGTGACAAAAAGCACTTTGAGAAAGTAATTTATTGAAAATAATTAGACTGAAATAGGCTGTAAATCACATGATCAAAAGTTTAAGATCACAGGCTTTAAAAACCAAAATCTGCTTAAAATGATCATTTTCTGTCAGGCTTTCACATGGTTATGCCTTCCCGATGGCTAAAGCTGTTTGTTATGTAACATAAACACTGGACATCTTTTCTGGGAGACCATTAGCTCAGAGACTCGTTGGGATTTCCACGATTGGCCAGGGACCCACAGAACTGCAGACGTCTCACTTTTTGTAATAAACTTTTTTAATCATAAAGTTTGATTCCAGAACCTGTTTCCACATCCAAGCTGCTGATCTTCCATCCTCCAACTCATCCTCTAAATCACCTCAAAATCAACAAGTTCTGCTTGCACAGTGCGAATGTGCCAACAGGCAGAACTTATCCAGCTCTGACAAATGCAGAATTTTTTGGGGAGATGATAGAGAAAAAATCATACATCAGTTAAAGTGCAGCCTACACCATTCCTCATGTGTCTAGGTCAGATCCAGCTGCACTGAGGCTGCTGAAATATGAATTCATATTTTTGACCTGGTGTTCATGCACACATCACTGTGTTTAAATCTAACCTTGTTGTGTTCAGGGTAACAGACGATGCCCGAGAAAATGAGATGGATGAGAACCTGGAGCAGGTGGGAGGCATTATCGGTAACCTGCGCCACATGGCCCTGGACATGGGCAACGAGATCGACACCCAGAACCGCCAGATCGACAGGATCATGGAGAAGGTACGCACTTGTTTTCTAACCATATAAAAAAAAATTTTGCCTCCAACTAATAGTTATAACTGGTTATGTAGGGACTAGTAGCAGAAACATCTGATACTACTGCTGTCAATTAAGAAGTCTTCAACCCTGTTTCTATTTGTCACATTTAGCAGCAATAATGAAAGCCACTTACACTATTCATTGTTCAAAGAAGAACATAACAAAACACTATTCTTTCCTCCCCTTTTCCAGGCTGATTCCAACAAGACCAGGATTGATGAGGCCAACCAGCGCGCCACAAAGATGCTAGGAAGTGGCTAAGCGTCCCAAACCCAGAGCATGATCTTCCTGGCGTTCTGCGCCACACATCGACAGGCGCTGACATGCTTTCATCATGGTATTGACCTTCTAGGTTTGCACACATGCACATATCACCTCCCTTCCCCATTGTAAATGTTGTTCTGTGTATTGTCTGTCAAGCTTTTTCAAGATGATTGTCCTCGTGAAAACATGATTTCTTATACTCCGTATATCATTCTTTCCAAAGGTTGTATATAGTGCTGACTCGATGGATCTAGCTCACTTGTGAAGTTTTTAATTCTCTTTTTCAAT
>JBAMHV010000024.1:2700222-2710543 GCA_037177535.1 Pseudomugil gertrudae
ATATATATATATATAAAAGAACTCCAGATCAAAACATCTTTCTAAGTGCATTCGTCATTCAGAGAAATGTTGCAATGTGGGGAAAGTGTGCTGCTGTTTACCCGAGGTGTGTTCTGCAGACGTGGATCAGCGTCTCAATGTGTTTCTCACTGATGGCGTCGGTCTTAAGAGGCAAATGGCTCTCAGTGGCGTTCTTCTCCCTCAGCTGGCTCTCTGGGACACATGAAACCAAAGATCTTCTGTTAGTTTATGTCAGCATGCTGCAGGACTGTGATGTAAAACAGATGCATGCCGTACCCCAGTTCTCCTGCAGGGCGGCGAGGTTGGAGAGCAGACGTTCGTGGTAAAGCTTCTCCAGCTGTAGGAACTGGATGGCCCACTGGTCTGATGACATCATCGGTTAAAGACACAACAAACACTGCTAATTGTGGTTCCAATAGTCTCCAAGAGGAAATGGGAGGCAGCTTTTAGGAATCAGCTCCCAGTTTGACTTCAGGAAGCAGGCACCCTCTCTACTTTTACACTTTTCTTTTAGATAAAGTTCACAGTCAGGTCTGACTTGGTGTTCCTTTGGCTAAAGTTGCTTTTCATCATGCACATGTCTGATTATTGTAGCTGCTTTGTGTATTTTGCACTTGCTGGAAGCATTGCTTGGGTACAGACTTCTGCTAGCTGTAATTAGCAAACCGCAGGGAGCAGTGATAGGGGTCGACTTGACCACATGTAAGGTCACGTAATTTCACCAGCATATTTAGTTTAAGGGTCTTGTGCACTGGTCCTATCTACAGCAATCTCGAAATTAGCCAAATTCCAACAACAGCAACACAAAGTGCTTTACTGTATTGTATTGTATTTTTGTTGTAGTATCTGTCGCTAGTAGGCGTGGCTGGCATCAAGGCACCAAGAGGAAACACCTGATCGGCATCTGGCAATCAGCCCTACTGCATTTAAGACCAGCCTGGCCTGCTGATCATCGCCAGATTGTTGATTGCCTTGTGGTAACACAGCTCTTGGCTCCTAAACATTTGCCCAGTGTAAAGAGATCTATTAGTAAACCTGTCTTGTGCTTTTCCACATCAGAGATCCTGCCTGCCTGTTCACCTGCCTGCCGCATTCACCCCTGTTCATCTGCTTCCCTCCTGCTGCTTGGCAGCCTGTGAACCGGCCTTTTCTATAGAAGGACATCATCTGTAAATATCAATAAAACACTTTCTGGAATTCAGCAGCGTGACCGCTCTTTGCATCCTTCCTGTGTCGAGTCCTAACAATTCTACAGTCATTTCGCAGATGCTTTTCTCCAAAGCTTTACATAATAAAAACAGTTTCAGCTTATTACAATAATAACGTCACACACAAACAACTGTTCATCTAATTCAGCAGAAAAACAGTAAACATTTATTGGGGAAGTAAAATAACTAGTTAAATTGGGAATAAATATTGAATAGGAGTCGCTAACATTGACATTTACGCTACTTCGTTTTAATAGTAATGATGGATTTTTTTGTACACGTCGTCTGTGTTTCCTTTGAAGAACTACAATCGAACCTTGCTGAAAGTTATCCAGACCAACCAATCATCTACCCAACTTCCAGCCGATTATAAAGTGTGACGTCATCAGCAGGTGCAGCAGACTGGTACCTATACTGGTCCTCAGTATGATGCAATAAGAACCTCTCTCCACTGTTATCTTGTTTATCTTTACTTTCCATGTTTAAATATTTGATATCATTAATACCATTTACTAGTGCTCCTCTTTGTCCTTCGCAGCAGGTAACTCTAGCTTACAGCCTGCTGGAGGTTTGTTCTTCCTGGTCATTAAAAACTGGACTGAGGAAAATGAGGATCGTGTCAAAATTTATGAAACTGCAGTAAAACGTTTCTCTTTAGATCAGGGGAACAAAACATTTTCAGAACAAGTGTTTTTCTAAGGTGAGTTTAGGAATGCGCTTCATTGTCCAGTAGAAGTAGATGCACATGTATTTACTTCAGAAAACCTCTAGACCAAGCAACAGTTTCACTGAAAGCAACATTTCTGACATGAATCCAAAACAAACAGTGAAATGGGATGTTCGTGTTGCGCCATATAAATATTTCCTCCCATCCCAGCCCCCCAAACATCTTCAGCACTTTATCCTGCAGGGCGTGCTTCCCTGAATCGTCTCTTTTTGTGCATCATGCATTCCCTTTGCCTCTCTTTCTCCCCTCACTCATAAACAACACACACCACTCCTTTGCAGCAAGACAGACGGTTGCCAAAGCAATGGCACAAACAACACCAGAGGAAATTACAACTTTAAGGGCTTAGGTCCAAAATATGGGGAACACCCAATAAGCAGAAAGCTACAAGACATGCAGCGATGTGACTGTAAGAGAGGGAAAAGAGGAAAAGATGGTTTTTCTTCATCTCTGAAGGATTTAAATAGTTCTTCGTCAGACCAGGACACGAGTCCATAGCATGAAAACAACAACACGTAAATCTCTGTTTCACAACCCCAACAAACAGTAAATTCCTGCTCAGCCAGATGAGATAGAAGCACATAGTTTATGTAACACGCCTACATTTTTCCTCCAGCATGTGCCAGTCTGGCTCAGTCACGATTCTGCTGGGGAAAAAAACAACTGGGAAATGTCACAATGTATTAAAATAGAGCTATGAGGTCACTTTGCACTTAAAAGGATACAGTCCTCTTTCATCGAGTAAGCCTCTGCAATCTGGAAAAAAAGATGACTGATTAAACAGGAAGCGCAGTACACTGATTTAAAACAGGATTTTGCTTGAAACATGCCATTAACCCATAATGCATCAGAACACAGAATGACCTGAAACCATCCATCCCTGCTTCATACAGAGCTGGCTACTGTTAACTGTGTTTTCCCATAAATTACAGATGTGTTTTTGCTCTAAAATCCCTTCAACGATGAGAATCACATGGCTTCATCACACTGAGAAACAGGCATGCAAATAACCTGTGAGGCATGGAGTCACATGAATTGACTTATGATCTGGATTACACCTCTCTGTGGGCTTTTTCCCCGTCTACATGCCTTTTACCTTCCTTCCCACCACCCATGCACCAAATCATGTCGAAATCTTGTATAAAACGCACACATATCTTCCATGAACAGGGTTGAAGCTTGTATGTATTTTCAGCCTGGAGCAGAACATAGATTACTTGTTTCGCTTAAGTAAATAATCCTTGTAAGTGTTAGCTTGATATGTCATTACACCATGTCTTTGGTGGCCTATAGATATTTCTACAACTCCACTGTGGGAAATATAAAAAAACAACATGTTGCAATGATGGACATAACTCATAATCTATTGTTTATTCCCAGTACACCATAAACAACACTGGGAAGCTGAACAGGAGCAACGAAAGGCACAAATCAAAACTAATTGGAGGAGCTTTTAACATTTAATTAGGTTGGTTGGCAACAGGTCAGCAACATGACATGGTATAAAAGGAGCATTTCACACAGGAGAGTGTCTTTGATTGGGAGATTTATTGATCTGTTAAAAACCATCTTCAGTGATTGGTATCAAACCATTCAAAGAAGCAGAAAGAATCTCTGTGCACATGAGACAAGACTGAAGGTCGGCTATCTCAGGGTCATCAATTAGCACTGGGTTAAAGTCAAACATTATTCTGCACTGGCAATCACTGCATGGATTCAGAAACACTTCCAGAAATCACTGTCTGTGCAAATAGTTCCCGCTGAAATCCATAGAAGCAGGTTAAAGCTCCATCATGCAAAGAAGCAGCCATATTTGATCATGATCCAGAACCACTGCCATCTTCTCTGGACCAAAGGTCATCTGAATGATCTGAGGCAAAGTGGAAAGTGTTCTGTCCTCAGATGGAGAAAAATGAGACATCGTGAACGGTGTGTCCTGCAAACTAAAGAGCATCCAGCTTATCAGAGAACAGCAGAAAAGCTGCATCTCTGATGGGATGGGGTGGATTAGTGTTTATGACGTGAGCAGCTTCCACATCTTTGGAGCTCCATCAATGCTGAAAGTACATGGAGGCTTCAGAGCAACATCTGCTCCATCCAGACATCATCTGTCAGGGAAGACCTTGCAGAGTTCAGCAAGACGATACAAAACCACATCCTGCATCCATCACAGCAGCACACAGGAGCAGAGTCCAGATGCTGAACTGGTCTGCCTGCAGTCCAGATGTTTCATCAATACTAAACATCTGGGGCATCATGAAAGCAGAGATCCAGTAATCACTGCAGAGCAGCTACAATCCCGCATCAGACCAGAATGAGATAACATGCCTCTCCTGAAACTCCACCACCTGGTCTCCTCATTTCCCAGATGTTTACAGACAGATGTTAGAAGAAGCGGAGATGCTAACAACGCTAAACATCTGCTGTAAACAGATGTGTTGCTGCCATCAGATTCAAAATGAGCTCATATTTTCCATGAAATAATAGAAGGTCTGAGAGTGGTATCCGTTAGCATACATTAGCAAAAGAAAACAATAACGTGACAAAAACTGACCCAGTAAGAAGATGTTTCAAGGTGAAGTTTCAGAAACTAGCAACGTGAACATCCTTCTAGTTGGTGGAAAACTCATGCACAGACTAAATAATCCATCTTACATGTTAATGAATGTGTCAAAACGTTCCACACGAACACTTTCATTACCTTGCCAAGTCGTGAGAAACCCTACTTCCACAGTTTAGAACATACTAGGCATAGTTGGAAACTGTCTGTTTTGTGTCATATTATATTTCTTCTTGGAGTAATTATTTATGATACAGACAAGTTGTTTGATTCATTTCTATCTTTGCACGTCTTATTGATTTATTTGTTTGCTTTGTATTCTGCTCTAATCTTGCTTTATAAGTCCAAAGAATCCACATACAAGTGCTTAAGTGCTTGAAATCATCATCCACAACAGTATCTAGTATTTCAAGGCACAAAGACACTTTTCTGTAGTAAGTACTCAGACAAATTATTATTGCAAGTTATAGCACTGCTGACCAAATATGGAGCTTCATCTCTGAAGGAAAATATTGGATACTGACCAGGCCTCTACTAAAAGTGGTCGTGGTATGCACGTACCAACAGAAATTCCATATACTTGAGCGAGATTGAATGTTAACAACTTTGTTGACAGTGCTACTGATTCTCACATTAACGCATCATACTGTATGAAACTGCTTTTGTCAAGTGAGTTGTGGCTTTGATTGCTCTGCATTGCATCGCTTTCCTTATCTCAGCATTTTAAGCCAACAGCAACCCTTTTGTTGTACTTTTACTGCATCTGTCAGCAATGCCATGTAAAATCAAAGCTTCTTCATTAGACAAATTGATCATATTGTGTGTTTGTAGGAAATTGTGGGTTAGAAAGTGCTGCATGCATAGCAACTAGGTCTTCTGCTGCAATCCCTTTCAGCAAACCACAAAGCCAGAACAAAAGTAGATTTAGCACATTTGTAATTAGCATGTCTGCTCAAAACAATAATTGTGAGCCGAGGCAGGAAAACTGCAGGTAAAAAGAACAAAAGTGGTCAGTTTAAATTCACACCTGTGTAGTAATACATGCCCACAAACACATATTTTGTAAGCAGGGCATACAAAAAGACACACTCTAGATGCAAGCTCAAAAAAAATACACTAAAGCACACTCACCTACACACAAATCCTTTCTGTCAGGCTAAATAAAGGCACATTGTGTCCCCCCTGGATTTGGAAGAATATGTTCCACGCAGTTTCTCTGAAACGATCATTCAGACACAAACACAAATACACACCTGGTGCAGGGAGTGTGGTAGCAGAGTGTAGTCACTGTTTTCTCCAAGGGACTCCAGGGAGGCCAGCAGTTCTGGGCTGGGGCTGTGTGTCCCATCTGTGGAAACGCTTCCTAGAAACAAAGAGGCAAAAACAAACACTGGAATAATCTGCATCTAATGTTTCAGATACGGTCACAGTCACCTGCTGCCTTTTGCTTTGTAGATTCTGATCACAGCATTGCTGTGGTTTTAATTACTTCCTGTTTGTGAGATCAATTAATAATTATTCAATGTAACACAAAATGATCAATTTACTTGTCACAGTATCAAATTTTCCCACTCTTATAGGTGTTAGAGGAATATTATTAGCTCCTTTCTCAAAATCCAACATGCGTACCCTGCATATAAAAACCATTAGACTGTAGGCTCTTCCCTCAGTTTATGTCCTTTAAAATCAGTCTGTATCTGTAACACATCCAACATCTATTATTAATAGCTATTATATTTCAAATTATTTATGAGGTTGTGTTTTTTACTGATACTAAATAAGTATGATGTCTGAAAAACTAGCATATTTCACAAACAAGAGATGCTAAATGTCACCATATTGTGTAGCAATCAGAATTTAAAACAATTTAACTTTAAAATAAATTTTAACATGCAGTATTAGTCGAGACAGTTTACTCTGCTTTAAAAGACAGATACATTTAACATGTTGATTTTCACTGTTTCACTCAGTAAATGTGAAGCTATGCTTGTACAGCTTTAGCTTATGTCAGAATACAAATTAATGCTTGAAAGATTTTAATTTTGATCCTTTGAACAAACCTAAGGAAGTGTGTTTTCAGTCTTTATGATATTGCTTGATCACCTTTGAGTTTTATCCTGTAAATATGAGACCATAAATCATCTACGTTTTGTAGAAAACCTCAGAAAGAAAGCCAATACGCATTTCCACCTCAGTCAAATAACAAGTTGTACCAAAAATAAGGACAAAGCACCATACACAGTGCATGCCAAGGAGAGACTGGTTTTCTGGGGGTGTACTTATGGGGACAAAAAGAAATCTGTGAGAAATAATTACGTTTTTACAGAAGTGTTCTGCATTGTGATTAGCAGTGAAAATGCAGTTAATTAAACCCTACAGAAACTGATGTGCTGGTGTGTGTGGGCGTCATCCCCCGAGGATATGGTACAAGCCAATGGCGACTGATATCTTGAAACCATAACAATTAGTCATGATAAGCGTACGTATGACTCTTATATAACATCCCTTTTCAAATCCAGCTGTGTGACACATACAAACATCCAACGGTATTGGCAGCATTGCTACAGCTTAGCATCATCCTGATCTTCTTAAGCGCTGCTTCTTCCTGTGACGGTTTGGGTGAAACCAGGTTCCACGGATGGATGAGAAGCATCTGAGAAACCCTTCAATCAACACTTTTCTGTTCTTACAGTACCACAATGTGCTCTGAGATAAATAAAAACAGTTTTTGGTAATTTAAAATGATAAATCATCTCTGTGGTGAGCTATTTAAATGTCATTACATCTCACAGAACAGTATAATACCCTGAGGTGCATGCACACACGCACACACACAAACACAAACACAGAGACACAGTGTTTGTATAATGCACACAAAGAAGAGTATTTTACCTGTATCATGGTCGATGAACAGCCCTTCCAGTCTTTGTGTAAGCCCTTCGTCAGGACCTTTGGCTGTGCTGGTGCTTTTATTACCCATCACCTCTGTCAAAGCTGCACACTTCTGTTTCTTCCCCCAAAAATGCTTCTCAGAGACACTCCAGTGGTCCTCCGGGAAGCATTAATTGAGTTGAGTTTTATCAGAGTGCCTCCTCCTCTGAGAGATAAATTACTTGTGAAAGTTTGCTCCCATGTAAGCCCTTGGAAAGATTCAAGGAAGGTTTGATACAAAAGAGCGAAGATTTAAGCAGCTTTAGGTTAGGATCACTCTTCACAAGGCATGTGATTTAGTCCTGCATCTCCTCTTCCTGGGTGGCCAAGTGGAGAAACTTTTGAAATGTCCTCCGGACCAAACGAAGGCATGAATATAGAGGAAGCCTTTTCCACCTGTGGTATGTTTTACACAATCATCCAAACCTCTATGGCTTAATCTGCCTTTTCTCCTTTATCTCTTGCATGCAGAATTCATTGTAGATCCATTTCCTTGTGACGGTAAGCTGCCAAAGCAATAAGACAAATTTTAAAATAAGAACAAAACGTGAACATCTTGCATGCACTATATAATATAAAGAACAAAGAAAATATAAGCAGTTCGGCTGATGAAACTCCAGTTATGTCAATGATCTAATGGGTCATCTTTGTGTCTAAACCATGCACGGCAGAGAACTCCATTCCCCATAGCTGACTGTGTTAGCACTGAGTATGTCACCAGCAGTGCAAACAGACAGCTCTTAGTATAAAGTTTGATCATTTATATAGTATTTCCATCAGAGAGTTTGGTTTGGGGAAAAAGAGTAACTTATGAAGGCTCTGCGGGGGAAAAAATGTCACCAGTCCACACCAGTGGCTTAAAGGCATTTAACAGGTTTTCAAGGCAACACTAATAGATTATAAAAAGCTGATAAAAACAACAAAAATTAGCCTTTTATACAGCAGCCTTACCTCCACCCAACCAAATTATTGCTGAACTCAAGTTTATCCAAACTCATCTTTATCAAGTTCCTTTTTTTTGGCTACAAATAACCATTTGCATCATTTTGTTCAAATAACAATATTTACACACACGCTTTCTAAAAGCTTACAGCAACAGTGGCTCCAGTTCTCTGTGTGTTGAGTCCATACAGGCAGCGGCTGCAGCTGCAGAAATGTACATTTCCGCCTCAAGTAACTCGCATTTTCAGCTTGAGCGGCTCTGAGAGCAGGAAAGCTGTGTGCTAGTGTGTTTGCCGTCATGTGAAAGTTATGATTTCTGAAACGGGGAATGCGGCACAAACGCCAGAAGCACAGACTGACTCATATGTAGTGTTAAATTAAGAATGATGAAGGGGGAGGATTACCATCGCTGTGAATTACATTGTTTGCTTTTAAAATGTTCTTAAGCAAACTGATTAATGTCTTAAACATGTGTTTGTTTGTTTCTTTACATTTATTACATTGAATTTTGAGAGAAAAGTAGACCAAGCAGCTCATTAACACTTTCATGTGTGAGCCAGGGGACGGTTAGCTTAGCGCTACTGAACCAAAACCTGATTTGTCCCAACCAAAAATAATCCAGGATGAAACAAACTCTACATAATGTTGTTGCATATGTTTATGACAGAGCCAGCTAGCTATAGGTGCTAATCTAATCTACATAAAATCTTATTTTAAGAAACTACTGGGTCATATACACTTCTATACACTTACTGGCCATTTTGTTAGGTCCATTTTATGAGACCCATTGGACCCATTTTTCCATCAGAACTGTTTTCACTTTTAATGCCATTAATTCAACAAGGTGTTGGAAACATTCCTCTGAGATTTTTGAGGATGTTTCCAACACCTTGGAACACCTTCACGATATATTAACATGAAGCATCACACAGTTGCTGCACATCCATGATGAGAATCTCCTGTTCCACCACATCCCTGATCATCAGGATGAAGAGAGCAGGTGGAGTTGATGTGAGCTGTGTGACATGGTGAATCATCCTGCTGGAAGTTTCCATCAGAAGATGCTGCACTGTGCTCATAAAGGGATGGACATGGTCAGCAGCGATACTCTGTGGTGGTTAAACCATGTCATGCTGGTACTAAGAGGACCAAAATGGGACCAAAAATTATTCTCCACATTGTTACACCAGCAGTACCATGAACTGTTAATACAATGCAGGATGTATTAACCTATCATCCCCATCTTCTATTGTCCAGTGATGGTGAGTCTGTGTGAGTTGTAGCCTCAGTTTCCTGCTTTTACCTGCAGGAGTGGAACCCGGTGTGGTTCTGCTGCTGTAGAGCATCTGCTTCATGGTTGGATGTGTTGTGTGTTCAGAGATGATGTCCTGCATATCCTGGTTGGAACCAGTGATGATTTGACTTCCTGATGCTTTTCTATCATCTCCGACCAGTTTGCCCAGTCTCCTCTGACATCAACAAGACATCGTGCTCCAGACATCTGCAGCTCACTGGATATTTTCTCTTCTTCAGAATATTCTCTGTAAACACTAGTGATGATTGTGTGTGAAAATCCCAGTATATCAGTAGTTTCTGAAACACTCAGACCAACAACCATGTTCAAAGTCACTTAAATCTCCTTTCTTCCTTGTTCTGATGCTCAGATTGAACTTCAGCTGTAGATCTTCATCATGTCTACATGACTAAATGTTTTGGGTTGCTGCCATGTGATTGGCTGATAAATTATTCATTAACAATTATGGAAGAGTAACATTTTTCCCTTCTAGACATAACAACTTGTGTTTGTCTCTCTGTGTTGGCCCTGTGATAGACCAGCGACCTGTATAGAGTGTACCCCGCCTCTACCCAATGATTACTGGGATAGACTCCAGCCTACCGTGACAACTGGATGAAGCGGTGTGGGTATATATA
>JBAMHV010000024.1:2710643-2735728 GCA_037177535.1 Pseudomugil gertrudae
TATATATATAGACAAAATTATAAGTAATTAGAATAGAACCAAATTAATAAAATTTTTCTGTTGTATTTCCTTTTATATATTTCAAGGATTTCAAGTACCAATTAAATTAATTCTTAAAATGGGCAAAATTGGGGAGCATTTCTAAATTCTATTTTTGTGTATAAAAAATTTAGCTAAGCATAAAATATTAATACAGAATCCCCAACACTTATTTCTTAATACAATTCCAAATATTATATCATCTTTTGAAAAAGAGGTTTGAAGAGATGGACAAATATTTTTCAAACATTCATTAACAGCTAACCAGAACCTCTGAACAGCATCACAAAAAAAGAATATATGGTCTGTGTTTTCTGTCATTGTCACAAAATGTGCACTTGTTATCTTCAATGTTAAAGCGTTTTCTAAGTAATTCTTTGAAAGAATATATATCATTCATAACTTTGAACAATTTAAAAACTCAGCAATGGGTGGATGGAAACCACATTTTTGTGCAGAATTCTTCATAATTCAGGAAATTACCAACAGAATCCATCAGATCATTTACAGAGCATATATTCCTCTTAAACCAATCTCTGAAAAATAGTGATTTGTTTGTTATTACTGATAACTTTGGAGTGGGGAGAGAAATTATGTACATATAATCATTTCCAATATAATAAGATCAGTTTATGGAACTGTGATAATGTAATAGGAAGCTTATTAAAGTCAAAATCAGTAATGAGCAAAAACTTTAGGCGACCAACTTTGTTAAATAGATGATGCGATACCAGGAAGAGTCGCTATGTTTGATCCATTAAGCTATCGAGTTTAGATCGATGTGTTTTACTGATTAGTGGCTAGTTATATGCATGAACAATTTATTATTTTTCATTTATTTATTTTTAATTTAGTTCATATTTAATATGCAAAACAAACATTATAATCACATATGCGAAAAGGGTGGGGGGGGGGCTCAAACTTATATTACCCCACCCCTTCCTAACAAATCAATGTTTAATTATTAAATTATTATGTAGCTTCCTTTCACAATAATAACATGTAGATGTTCGATCTGAACAGTTTTAATACACTTTCAAAACCACGAGGATTTATCAGTGCCCTCTTGTGGCCGCATCCCGTAACTACAGCTAGAACAATATGTAAACTAAGAACTAAGTTTGAGTCTTTGCCACTGCTGTTGGAACCTGTGTACAAGCAATTTGCTTCTCTGTTTCATCTGTATGACAACAGTCTTTGTCTGATGCGGTGGGCCCTGCTGATGCCAGACACAATATTTAGACATGGCAACATACTGGTGCAGTGATTCCTGAAAGTTCAAGCAGTACTTGAGTTGTTAAAAGGTAATATTTGTGTTCCTAATGTCAGTTTACATTCTTATTGTTAATGCCAGGGGTGTCAAAAACTTGTTAAAGAGAAAATGTCTATTTTTGTATCGTCAAAACAAAAGTACTGATTTTTATTTCATACAAGAGATTCATGCTACAAAAGAAGATGTTTCATTTTGGAGAAGTCAGTGGGGGAAGAATATCTGGTTTTCATTTGGAAGTAACAGGTAGACAGGAGTAGCTATATTGCAAGGCAAATTTAAAAGTCATATAATTAAACATTTAACAGACAATAATGGTAGATTCTTGGTAATAATTGGTAATAATTCTTCTTCATGAGATCAATCAAACTCAATTCATTACTAATATCTATGCCTCCAACAAACAAGATAATAAAACTCTATTTTCTATAGTCGAAGAAAAGATCAATCAGCTGCTTTTATCATTTCCAACTGTCAAGATTATATGATGGGGGGGTTTAATTCTGTTATGAATGAATCAGTGGACAGATGGCCAAAGTAATAGATTACTGAAAAAGTACACAGTAAAAGTACTTGGTATTATTTGTACAAGTATATGATGTAGTGTGTACATCTGGATAGGTTTGGTGGACTAATTATGTGAAAAATAGATTTTCCTGCACTCCAAAGTCAGCCGACAATCGCATTTATTTAGTGTCAGTTTAACAATAAATTACAGTAAAAGTACTAAATAGTCGTTGTACAAGTAGTATGTAATGTAGTGTGTACAGCTACATGTGCTCCTTTTCATGTGAGGCGTTACGGTTTGCTTTACCATAAAGTTGAGAGTAAATGCGCATTTAAAATTCGGCGTAGGCTGGCTTGACCGCAGTCTCTCTCGGACCGAAGCAGGAGAAACATCACTCAGTCATCTGTCCGTCCCTCACCTCGCTCATGCTTCTTGTTTACGCTTCTATCCGGAGATTTTTCTGCTCGCTAGTTTTTAATAGAAGGCAGAGGCTGCCATCTCCTGGCAGATGTGCCACAACGGCTCCTGGTTTTGGCTCGAGTTACGCAACACGATAAAGCGGTTAAATGATGAGGCGTTGCGCTGATAAAGCAGCCTGCGGATTACAGCAACAATGGCGCAATGTTGACTTTATCTGCTGCCACTGTTACAGTAATAATGGAACATATATTTATCTTTATCTGTATGATTAGTCATTGATATCTGCCATTACTTTATTTCCTCGTTGTCGTCGTGTTTTACCGAGCTTATAATATGCAGCTTGTATATTAGCCGGGGGGTCATGGGGGTCAAAACTGGCCCACCAGATCGTCCAGTCGGTCCCCAAGGGATGAAGTTAGCTACTATTGAAAACGACATGGACGACATTTACTACAATTTTTAACTAGAAAAGCACTGTGAGAGCGCAGACCTCCGCCAAGCAGCAGCATAATGTTACTGAAAATTTCAGTGATCCAGAATCCAAGATCTTTTTCGGATCTCCACCAAAGCTTAATCATTTATTTCCAGTGACACACACTACCAACATATCCTGAACATTTCATCAAAATCCATCAATAACTTTTTGAGTTATGTTGCTAACACACAAACAAACTAAACAACTCGCTGGAATTCCTTGTTTATACTGATAGTTGTATTTTCATGTGGATTTCAGTCAGAAGGATGACATGTTCTATCCTTATACATCCATCTAAATCAGGAACGGGGAGTTCCTCAAGGGTCAGCTTTTCCATGCATCCCTGCTCCAGCACACCTGATTCAAATCAAATTAATCCAACAGCTTCGAGAGCTGCAGATGCATTCATATGAGTCTGTTTAAGCAAGGAGACACTGAAAACTTTCAGGACAAGGGTGGAGGTTCTCACTATGCTCTATAGATCTGATGTGAGTTTGGACATTGTGTAAAATGCAAATAAAGGCAGTAATTTGCAAGTACTTTTAAAATATATTTAATTAAATTCACAACAAAGACAATTTTTACTGTTTAAATACTAAATATTTCATGTTTGGTGCAAATAGTCTCAATTCTGATTCCTGTAACATGCTCCGGTACAACCTATACAACTTTAGGTGCTCAAGTTTGCAGTTTGCAGAACACAGCTTGGCTTTGTCTTGGCAGGACGTCTCTGAAAAAGACGTCACATAAATGCATCATGTTGTTCCCAAACCAGCACAAACCTTTCTGCCTTGATGGAGCCTTCACAGATGTACAGGGTACCCATTAACAAGCCCTCCTTTTCCTCATGGACTCAATGTCCATGATTCCCAAAAACAATTTGAAATTCAGACTCATCAGACGCACTTTTCCGTTTTGCATCAGTCCATCTGAGAGGAGCTCGGGTCCAGATGCTTTCGATGCTTGTAAGGTCACAAACAGGCATTCAATGTTTGTTTTCAGCTTCACTTACATACAGAAACTTCTCCAGATTCTCTGAATCTCATGATGATATTATGGACTGGAGATGAACTATGTTTTTAAACTGGTGGCCTATTCGCTCTGGCAAGTCAGGGATGCTCCTTTTATACCCAATCATGACACTCATCTGTTTCCATTCAACCTGTTCGCCTGATAATCCAAACAGGTGTTTTTTTTATGATTCCTCCACTTTCTCCTCTTTTTTGGTTACTGTTCCAGCTTGACTGGAACCTGTTGCAGGCATCACATTTCAAATGGGAGAATATTTACCAAACAAATTAAAAAAGAAATCTCACCTTTGTGTTTTCAGTTGAAAATATGTTTAAAATAATCTATTTTAATTAGTTTTTATTATGTTAGCTTGTCTTTATATATTCATCCTTCCCCCTTTATCTGTCCATTCATCATCTTCATCCCTCACCCATCCATCTTTCCCACTTTATCCATCCTCACCCACTTCCCCTCCCTCACCTGCTCACCCTCAGTCATTCATCCCGACCCCTTCTTCTAACATCTACTCTTCCAGCATCATCGTCTTCCTCTCTCATTTTCACCTCAGCTTCATCTCATCTTTGCATTATTAACTTTTATGTTGTTCCTCCAGGAACCCTCTGAGGATTGATCAGTCAGCTTGGGTCACACGCTTTCTTGCTAATTTTGTTTCCAGGAAGTGAAATGCAGCTCAGCTGGAGGAAGACCGGGTGATCACCTTTAGACCTGAGGATTTTTTCCACAGGTTATTTCAGGTCAGCGTTTCCTGGAACACATCAAGGTTCATCTGTCTGCCTCTTTCTTCTGCCGCACCGTCTATAAACGGATCTGATAAAAAGATTATCCTGATCTTTGGAGGCTATATCATTGAACTTCTTGTACGTGTTTTATAGATGATGATCAATGCTTCAATCCAAGGAGCAGGTGAGTCGAAGCTGAGGAAGGGAAAGAGGAAGATGTTAAGCTGTTATAAGGTCAGATGGGGAATGAGTGATCAGATGGATTTAGTCAGAGAGGGAATTCATTTCACCAAATTCTGGTCCTACCAGAATGTGGAGCTACAATGGAGACTCATACGACCAGTAACACGTCTCCATCTTCTATTGTCCAGTGATGGCGAGTCTGTGTGAGTTGTAGCCTCAGTTTCCTGTTCTTAGCTGCAGGAGTGGAACCCGGTGTGGTTCTGCTGCTGTAGAACATCTGCTTCATGGTTGGACATGTTCAGAGATGATGTCCTGCATATCCTGGGATGCTTGGTTGGTACATTCTGAGTTACATGGTTGGAACCAGTGATGATTTGACTTCCTGTTGCCATCTCTGACCAGTCTCCTCTGACATGAACGCAACATTTTAGCCCAGACCACTGCTGCTCACTGGATATTTTTCTTCTTCTCCAACCAGAGATGGTTGTGTGAAAATCCCATTATATCAGCTGTTTGTAAAATACTCAGAACAAAAACCACGTCCTGTTCAAAGTCACTTAAATCTCCTTTCTTCCTCATTCTGATGCTCAGCAGGTCATCTTCATGATGTCTACCTGACTAAATGCATCGAGTTGCTGCCGTGTGATTGGCTGATTAGATACACGTGTCAACAAGCAAATCAATAGATGTACCTAATAAAGTGATCAGTGAGTGTATGTAGCTAATTACAAAGTGTGGGGCTTTTTTGCCAAATGAATATAAGCATGCTTATATTTGTGAACTTCAGATGAAGCTCAATAATAATGAAGCGAAGCAGAAAGAGGAGGAAGTTTCTCTCCATCTGCTTCAACAAAGCCCATTTTATAATTGGACCCTTCCAGGGTTGAACTCTGCAACAGAAATATCACTAACTTTCTCTCTGCACACACACACACACACATATGCACAAGTAAGAATTTTCTCAGACAAAGACGTTTTGGACGCTGCATCAGTGAAATGACTTTAATTTATACAAATCAAAGATGAATAGTTTCTACGTCTCTTAACTTAAATGCTAACAGAGCTGTTTATTCACAGTGACTTACAACATGCTGATTCATACAGTTAATAGACAAACATCCAGTGTGTGTGTTTTAAATGCACTGATCTGGGTCAACATGGTTCACCCATTACTGTGCATCCATAGGTCCTCTCTGATTGGCTCAGAGCCAGGACGCTCCTCAGACATAGTGATGTCATTTCTGTAAAGCAATTACACACCCATTACATGGAAAGTATTTTTATTCCACCCCAAATCCTTCACGAATCCTGCTAAAACAGTTTATGGATCAAGGACTAACCATCTGCTGAAGGAAGAAAGACGTTTTACAATTACCGTCTCAGCGAGGTATAGCGATCATCCCTTTAACTGTTAAGCATTTTCTTCAGTTTTCACATAACAAAATACATCTTTTTAACTAAGCCAGCCCTGAAATCTATGTACAGTGGCTCAAGGGTGGATAAGGAGGCACTCAGGAAAATATGAGATGGCCAAACCTCCTCTTTACCAGAGATTATCTTTAGTCTGTGAGCGCCTGGTTGGTTTGCAGAAATTCTGAGGTACATACACGTATTAAGTATCCCTTTAAACTACTTCAACAAATCAAGATATTTACAATTTAATTAAAAAAAAGATTAGATTTACAGCAGTTCAAAGACCTCTCAGAGAATCTGCAGGGAGTCACCGGTGTGTCGCCCTACAGCAAGATGTTGATGTTTAAAATGCAGCACAGTCTAAACGAAGGTGCAAAAGGTTATAGCATTTTCCTGTCAGCCACCCTAAATGTCTCATTAGCATAAGATGCTCAGACTGATGACTTTAAATATATTGCACAATTCTAAAATAAAATACATGTAAAAACATATAAAAGTAACATTTTTCACAGACAAATCAGGATGTTCTAGGCTCTACCATGAAGCCTTTGGCTAATTTAAAGCAACACTGAAGAATGTGTGTGAAGTGAAACCAGGTGTGGGACATGTCATTTAAATTACTCATCTATAACATGTCTGTGAGCGTGGTCACATGATTAAAAAAACTGATGAGATGCCATAGTTTCGCTCAGAATCCAGTCATGGCTCTCGGCTCTGGTGCTTTTCGCCGTCGCTTCTTACGCCGCCTCCGAGCCGAAGCATCAAAGCAGGTGACCATCATTATGTTGGCTTTGCAGAAGTTGACCTTGCTCTCCAGCTGAGCCGTCACTCCTTCAAGGGCCTCCAGGTGCTCCAGAGAGTCCACCTCGAATGTCTGCCACAGGTCGACTGAGGAGAGATCACAAGGTGACACTTAATGTGCTTTGTGTTGTTTATGTGTCTATAGATATTTGTGTTTAGGCATACAGTGGTTTGCAACCGTTCCCGTGTTGTTTCTCTGATTCTTTCGTTTCATTTTCCCTTTAGTGTGTACATATTTACTCCGTAGTTCCACCTTTGCAGCAATTCAGCAAGTCTTAGGGTACAGTATATGAGCTTGGTAATAAAAATTGCTCCAGCTCTTTCAGGTTGGATGGTTCCTGATGTTGATTTAATGTGCATTTTCCATTTTAGATGACAACAGAATAAATAATTGATTAGCCTTGCACCACATTCTCAGAATCCTTTCTGCCATTTCAACATAATATAAATTTCCCCTAAAATCACACAGGATTTATTGGTGTGTTTAGGGTCTTTAGTTGTGTGATAACTAAAGTGATATTTCTAAAACATTGACAAACTACTATTGCATTTTGCAGGTGTTCTGAATATTATTTAGCTCATAAGCTGCAGTTCATGTAAAGTCTTGTTGAGATTTTATGAAGAATTTCGGCTTTTGCAACATTATTCCAGGATTTTCTACCTGCTGCAGAGGATTTACCATGACTTTTCACATTTGTTCTCCCTTGTGTCCCTTTCTATTTCATTAGAAAAGTCAGTGTTGTTTTCTGTAATCTGTCCCTGAAAAAATCTTCCTTCATGTCACGTCTGGAGATGTGCAAATGCAGAAAAATGTTTCATATTGAGTCTGAAAGACAAAAACTTTTTTAGCGATAACTGAGAGGATTTTTTTAAATGTATGTGTTTCTATTACCATTTTTTCAACTGTGTTTATCGAGTAGTAATGGAGACAGCTAATTCCCTTCAATTCTCTCAAGACTGAAAGCGTTCCTTGTTTTCTGTGTTTTTAGCAGAAAGTAGTCCTAATGCATGATGCTGCCCCCACCGTGCTTCATTGTGGGATGACGTGTTTGGGGTTGTACAAGAGAAACGTTGATGGACAGAAAGTTCGATTGTATTCTCAGTTTCATTCATAGTTTGGAAAGTCTCCCACATGCCTTTTCTGACACTTTGTGCTTTTTATTCTTTCTGGCTACTCCTCTATAAACACAACGTTTTGGGTGTTTATGACTTAAAGTGGACTGACCCACCTGCTACAGAGCTTCTTTCAGCTCTGATGATACTTAATTACACTTTTTTCAAGAGTTTGTTGGTCTTAATGATCTCCTTTAATCATTCTCTATCTTGATTTGCAATAAAAACCTTTGAGACAGAGCAGATGACATCAATAAACACATTTTACTGACACTCTTTGTTCCACTTGGAGGGCTCCAGCATGAGGTCGTGTTTGGCCTCCTCCAGCTCTCTCCTCAAGTCGTTGTATTTGACTCTGACCTCTGAAATCCTTTGCCGACGGTGTTCCAAAAGCTTCAGCTTGGCGCTGAAACACAACGGGCCCTGAAATCACAAACACATGCACACAAATTTCCCTACTATTATTGAATTCTTTGAAGCACATGCGAATAAGTTTTTGTTTTTTAATGCATAAAGTTTTAGGGGCTGAATGGAGAGCAGCACCTTCCCGCTCTTATCACACATCAATGCCCCATCTGGAAGCCTAACCTCTGGGGAATGAAACAAAACAAGTCTGTGGGATATTATGAAGACTTAATCTCATACTGACCTTATTACATGAAATAAATACACAAAAAAGATAATATATGCACTTTATATGAATGAAAACAAAATAAATTCTAAATATAAACAAATCAAACCTACAGTATTAAACTACAACCAAAATGAGCTAGCAAGGAGTCTTCACTTCATGGCTGTACTTCCTGTGTACCTCTTTGTTCTTGGCTGCAGTGCATTGACCCAATTTCCCCCATGTGGTCATTAAAATTGTATCAAAGTTGTCATGTCTGGTGGAGGCAGGGCAATGTCTCAGGAGGCCAGACCTGTCGTCATGGGGCATTACATCAACACATGCAGCACATTTAGCTTCCGAGCCTGCTCCAGCACAGGGGAGTCTCATTTTAGATTTACTTACCAAAGGTTTGTTTATGAAATACTCTTATTTAGCAACAAGCTTTAACACACATTAGCACCTATTAGCGGTTAGGTAAAACCTTGATCCAAATTATTTAGCTCATTTAGTAATTAGTAATTTAGTAAACCTGCAAGTGCATCTTAGCATTGTTGGCTGCAGCTATTTGGCTTATTTTCTTTCTAAATGTAGCTTAAATGTTTCCAAGCTTTCATCTAGTAGTGTCAGGGCAGTAGCTGTGTAGCAGATCTAAACAGATTAAAACAAAAGACTGAAAAAACAGTTTAGTGGAATGTGTTTTACACTTTGCAAGTAAAAAGAAAAAAGAAAAGTTTTGATCTGAGATTTATTTGTGTCAGAAATCCATAAAGCTGCATGTTTAGCTAACTGAGAACCAGGTTCAGGATCCTTTTTTGAAGAATCTTGAAGGTGGGCTTTTATTTTGTATAAAAACCTCCAAAAACAAAAATCAAAAATAAACCCAGCACCTGTTTGTCAGCACCTGCTCTTTTCTGCATCCTCTGAACATTGTCGATCTCATAAACCTTGAACTCATAGGCCTCAGGAATTCCCCGATCCATCCAGCGAGACTGCAGACTGCTAGCCGAGCGTTTCAACGACATAGACGTATCGTGAGAAAGATGTCGCTGATGAGTACCTGAGAGAGAGTAACGGTGCAGTTAAATGCTGCATCTAAACTTCTCCCATTTTCTTAAAAAATAACAGCTAATAAAACTAAACTTGTACTGAATTTATATCCATCACAGCATCGAAATCGCAACAAGAAATCACCACATCCTATCACTTCATCTAAAAACCTAGCTCAGAATTAACACTGAGCACCGAGGCGCCGCTGGAGTATTTATGAGCCACAACATTAATGTAACATAACTGCAGGCTCCTGCACCTAAGTGGCCTTCAACGCCCAGGCCATCTGCACTTGTGTTACTCTGGGTAACCTGATAGCTTAAGGGTAAAAGCAGCTTGCACAGCTTCCATGTTAATTATAAGATTGAGAACCAGAGATAGGATCTCTGTGACATAGTTTCTCAGTTTCCCAGCACAGTGGAATTTTAAAATAAAGGCTGTAAGCTTCTCCACTAGTAGCACAGTTTCAAATAGATAAAACCGGCACAATCAGCACAAAATACATAACAGTCTAAGATTAGATAAATACAGAAAAACAACAACACAACATATTAAATTCTGCCATTATTTATCTCGCAACAAAGAAGCCAAAATCTGGAGGCAGTGTGTGAAAAACTGAGTGGTTAAAATCATCAAATAATAACCAAAAACATTCGGTTAACCGGCCATTAATAAGTATGACTGCCTCCATAAAAGGCAATGTATCGCTGTGTCATGATTTGAGGTGTTAACACAATAAAAGGAGGAAATACATCAGAAACAATCTAACAGGTACAATTGTTAATGTCCATCAGTCTAAGAAGTCTTATAAGGTCTTTTTTCATATATTTCTACAAGAGAAAAGTATTCCAGCTCGTTCCCAGGATCGTACAAGCAAGTCAGTTCACCTGACGTGACCATCCAATGCTCAGAGAAAGCAAAAAAAGCAAGATCTACATCTCAGACCCTTCAGGCCTCGGCTACCCTGTTAAATGTCAAAGCTCATTACAGTGTAAACAGAAAAGGACTGAACCAGTGTGGCTCGTTTGAAAGGTCTGCCATACAAAAAAAACATGCCCAAAGTAGCAATGTTTGGTCATAGCTCACATGCACAACCAAGCGCAGCATATCAGCACAAACACTGCAATGCTGCTGCATTTAACATGTTTAACACATCATTTCAGAGTAATACAACGAGTTTTAATTCACTGGAGTTTGTGTTTGACCTCATCTAAAAATATATTAGGAATGTTTATTATTTTTAATTATTGTCATTACACCTTAACACATATGAGTGTGTATTTCATACAACTGTCTTTTCATACGTAACTTTCTTAGCAAATACAGATTGAAGAACATACATCTATCTTTATAATATTCTGTATCAGCCAAAAGCTCTGGATTTTCTGCTCTTACGCTCCCATTAGTGAGATTTGTCTCTTGCTTTATGTATTAATGATGCCCTTTACATTCAGACTTCTAAGGCCTGTAAGCAAACTAGGTCTGACTGCATGCACACATGTGGGTCATCCTTAATTAATGTCACATTAATATGTTATGTGGTCAGATTACAAACCAAACTGGAAGCACTCAAAGTGCCAGACCACTGTAAATTTGAAGGGGGGGCATTATATTTACTTAAATGTAGAGTGTAGGTGGTTTTATTATTTAAGATCATATAAAGTCCAGTTTGTTTGTTTGTTTGCATTACCTGTGTTCCCTCGTCTCCGAGATGATCGGCTGCTGCGAGCCACGCTGAGCAGAGAGTTGCTCCTGTCACTGACCGAGTCTCTGTTGGACGTGCTGCTGCCTGTGGCTTCGCTGTCCCTCACCATGCTGTCATAGCCACTGCTCACCAAACTGCTCCTGTTCGAGAAATGCAGAGACGTCTTCCCCATGGCTGGTGGCAAATCTCCACTCAACACACTGGTGGTGTCACTTGCATGCCCACTCAGGTGGTCAGGCGTGCGGGGGGCTGTGACCTGGCTATAGGGGGACGGAAGTATGGCTGCTTCATCTGGTACTGTTGATGTGGGGCTGGAAGATCTTTCCCTGAGAAGGTCTGAGATCCGGCCATTGACATATCCCTGGATTGCAGATTTTGTAGAGGAGGATGTTGAGCTCTGACTTGGAGTCCGACTGATAGAGCGATGAGACGGTGGAGGGGAAGAAGAAAAGAAGGAGGATGTCCGCTCAAAGCTCACCGTTTTACTGTCTGGTGAGAGACTGGCACTACGGTTGATGGACTGTTGCAGGTTTTTATGGGACAAGCTGAGGTTCTTGGTGCTGGGGGCAGACATTCGGCGACCTTTGGGGCTAGCCATCTTAAGTTTCCCCACAGCAGATAGCTTGGAATGAGTATGCTTACCAGACTGATGAACATGGGATTCAGTATGAAAGAAATGAAGACTCTGATCAGACCGGGGCATTTTCCTGGGGCTCCTGTTGGCTCTTGGAAAGGTACCATCTCCTTCATAGCTTCCTTTACAACCTGCTTTACTAGTCCCTTCAATACTCCCCTTGGAGCTTCCTTTAGAGCTCATAGATGTGTTGCTACTACCTTGTTCCAGGGTTGGGAAATCTCTTGGTGTCCTCCCAAGGGAACCAGTCCTAGCAGCCAGCTGCTTCAGCTTGGTACTGAAAAGCCTGCTGCTGTCCTCAGAGGGAGACCTCTGCCTGCTCATTGCATTGTCACATTGCCTAGTTAGACTTGAGGTCTCAGAAGCATTTTTTTGAGAGGATGAGATATGGATACTGTGGTTTGCAGCAGAGTGCTGTCTGCCCTGCCTCCTCTCCAGAGTTTCGCCTGGGTTACAAGGCGTGGATGATGTCACCCCCCTTAAGGGGTTGTCATTTTGCCCGCCCCTGGGTAAACTGTCTGTTAAGACAGGGTTGGTTTCTTGGCAACCAGCTGAAGCACCACTTCTCCTGGGGATACTCCTAACATCTCCCCCTTCAGAGACCCTTCCATTGTTAGTGGAATAAACATGCTCACTGTCTCTGGGGTGACTCTTCTCTGCATTTTGTGATCTCTTTTCGCAGGTTTGGCTTTCGACAGGTTTGTTGTAGGAAACTTTATCTTCCGAGCCTACTGGGTCATTAGAAATCTGGCTACAGGATGAGCTGCAAGCCTTACTAGACTTTTGGGGGTGATGTTTTGTAGATGAGCAGGTTCCAGCCCTCTTCTCAGGAGCTTTACTTTTGAGCTCGGACTCTATCCTGACTCCCCCAGGCATTGCACGGGAACTTTCCCTTTCTTTTAAGTCATCCGTGTCAGAGTTTGCATCTGTGTTAATCAACATTGGATTTATAAATGAAGGCAGGATTTTTTTGTCTCTTCTGAACTGATGCTGGGGCTTCTCATCATTTATACTTGAGGCTACAGACAGACTACCAGAAGCACCTGCAGCTGCAGAGTCATCGCTGACGTTACTGATAATCCTGATTGGTTGAGAGATTTGACCTTGTGTTTGTGATTGAACAGCATCTCTGATACAAATGATGTTCCCACCTGTGTTCCCTCTGTTGTATGCTCCACTGATGGTCACCTCCTCTACCATAGAGAAGACAAGTTCATCTTGTCCCTTTAGGTCCAGCGGCTGCTGAACTGTCACTGTGATTGTAGCCTTCATTTCCTTGCTGTCCTCCACGGTGCGATTTGGCAAGACATCTCCGAGTATAACGCTTTTCGCCAAGGGTTGTGAAGAGGAGCAGGAGGAAGGAGGAGAAATGGGGGCGCTCTTGCCAACTGGTGAAGTCCTTTTATCAGGTTTAAACCAAGCAGCGGCTTCAATGCTGTCCTGATTGTCTGACGGCTGAATATTAAGAGAACTAGAAGCGATCTGGCCCAGAGGATTTGTATCAGAGCTCTGTGGTGAGGGCTCACGAACTGATCTAACAGGTACAGTGTTGGGAAGGGCAGAACGAACGGTCATGTTTAAACCAAGAGTTTGATTCAGCAGTTCCTCGCTGGAACTGTTGGCACTACACTCTTCACAGTCATAAAGACCTGAATCCTCCCTCTGAAAGCTGTCTCCAGGGAGCGCACCATCTGCTTGTTTTTCTCCTGCAGACGTCTGACTGCAGCACATTCCCGGGTTCAGCACAGTCTGCGCTGCATCTGATGCTTCCCTTGTGGGCTGGGACTTGGTTAAAAAAGTGTTAAGAGAAGCACCTTTTAAGGAAGACTTGAGCACATCAATTGTTATCTCACTTCCATCAATGCAACCTAAACGTTCTTGTAGTTCAGCAAAAGTATCACATTTAAGACAGTCTCTCTCTGGTGGTTTCTTCTCTGCTTTCAGAGCTTCTGTGTCCCCATGCACAGCTTCCTCCGTCTTCTTTTCGCCATGCATCTGAGGGATTTTCAGAAGCTGTTGGAGAAGAGCTGTAAACTCTGAGTCATCCAAGTCAGCCTTGTTAGGATGCAAAGAAGGGATGATGGGCACAAACTCAGGTTGGGGATGCACTGGGGCTGCTTTGGCATGGACCAGTCCATCTGAGTCTATTTGGATCACGGTGTCACAGGACTGATCACTACTGGAACGATCCAGTTCACGCAGACGGAAAGGACGATTATCCGCATCTACCTCATCGGTGGAGTGGAAGGCCCGCAAGGACAAAGACTGAGGCCCTCTCTTTTCTTTGGTCAAACTCCGTCCGCTTGGAGAGCATGATGTAGATTGCTGTTGGATATAAATAATTATGTTATTGCAGAAACATTTAATAGTGGTGAGAATAATGTAAAAAAGCTAAGTGGAAAAGAAATAAAGCCATAAAAGTAAATGGTACAAAGCAGCTGGAGCAATTAGGTTGAGTAGAAACTGGTCAGTAACAAAACTGGGTTTAGGGAGCATTTGAGAAGGGATCTCTATTCACATGGGAAAAAGCAGCTGACTGTCCCGGATTAGCATGAATCCTCAGACAGCACAACAAATAAAATCAGACATGATTTAACTACTTGGACTCAAAGATTTTCAGGAACTATATCTGTGAACACTATGAAAAAGCTGCCGGAAACATTTTCCTGGACAACTCTGGATTAGAGCTGAGGCAAAGTGGAAACTGTTCTGTACTCAAACAGATTAAAATGTGAAATTCTGTCTGGACAGCATGGACGGTGTGTCCTGCAGACTAAAGAGCAGGGGGCGCATCCAGCGTGTTATCAGAGGACAACAGAAAAACTGCATCTCTGATGGGATGGAGTGGATTAGTGTCTATGATGTGAGCAGCTGCCACATCTGTGGAGCTCCATCAATGCTGAAAGTACATGGAGGCTTCAGAGCAACATCTGCTCCATCCAGACATCGTCTCTTACAGGGAAGACCCTGCTGATTTCAGCAAGACGATGCTGAACCACATCCTGCATCCATCACAGCAGCATCACAGGAGAAGAGTCCAGATGCTGAACTGGTCTGCCTGCAGATGTTTCACCAATACTAAACATCTGGAGCATCATGAAAGCAGAGATAGTAATAAATGTCCGGGATGTAGAGCAGCTAGAATCCTGCATTAGACCAGAATGAGATATCATTCCTCCGGAAACTCCACCAGCTGGTCTCCTCTCTTCCCAGATTTTTATAGACAGATGATAGAAGAAGGAAAGATGCTAGCAATGCTTAACATCATCCTGGAGCCGATTTTTACAGATGTGTTGCTGCCATCAGATTCAAAATTATCTAATATTTCCCAATAAATGGAAAAAAATAACGAGTCTATCCCAGCAGTTAGCAAGCGAGAAGAACACCCTGGACAGGTTGCCAGCAGGGCAACACAGAGAAACACAAGCTCTTATATTCTCTCCTATTTAGAATGACTAGTCAAACTAGCATGCCAGTCTTTAGATGGTAGGAGAAAGCACAAGTGTCTGGAGAGAACCCATGCATACATGGGGAGAACATGCAACTCCACACACTATAAGGCCACTGTCCAGACCTCCCTGGTGCTCGAACCAGCAACCCTCTTGCTGTGAAGTCACATTGCTAAACACTGCTCTACTGTGCAGCCTTATGTGGTAAAATATAAACCAAATGAAGGAAGAGACCTTTAACCTTTCCTCTAAAATATCTTTAAATAGCATCTTTCTGAGGAAGAATCTCTGTAAAACTCATTTCTTTAACAGAAAAACATATTTATATTGATGCACATGTTTTATATAGACTTTTTTTGTTTTAAAAATGTTTTTTAATTGTCTGCTGGCAAGTTGCACAATGTCCTTGTGTTTTAGCAGCCATCAACGAGACCTTAAGTCTGGTTGGATATTTGGCTGCTCCTCTTTTCTGCGTTTGAGGCTTCCTGTTACAGAGCTGACTTTTAAACACAGTCCACAAGGGTAAAATCTGGTCTGTAAGGGTCCCACGTGGGTCTCCAGTCTCCAGAGTGCCCTCACCATATGGATTTTAAGTTGGTTCAAACTGGGTTTCGA
The DNA here is from genome assembly GCA_037177535.1 of Pseudomugil gertrudae. Lineage (NCBI taxonomy): Eukaryota > Metazoa > Chordata > Actinopteri > Atheriniformes > Pseudomugilidae > Pseudomugil > Pseudomugil gertrudae. Next base: position 2,726,680 of record JBAMHV010000024.1, read on the forward strand.
CTGGGAGCCAACTTAGTTCACAGGACTCATGTAAGCTCCATCTCCCAGCCAGCATGTCAACTTGATGATGTTGATGTACCACAGGGTCTCTGACTACATGGGCCTCATATGTGAAACCCATATAGGTAAACACAGGTAAAGCCACCTAATTTAAACCCAAAATGTAACCATTATGGTCCCCATAAGACACGCTTGCTGAGATTTGTCGTTTTCCTGAATAAAACCCTACTTTCATACTGTTAATAATGCCTACTAAGACTGCAGAACTTTCAGCTTATACCTGTGTCCTTTTCTGAGTCCTGCGGATGCGAGAGGCCAGCTGGATGGTAGAGAAGGTTTCCGGGAGATGCGCCAGTGAATCAGCAACTTGAGCCATCACAGCAATGTGGCAGTTTTCAAGAGCCATCGAGTCTTGAAGTAGCATGGTCAGCTTACTGTTCCTGTGGAGAAACAGTACAAACATTCTGACATTAACCTGAGAAAACAAGTTCTTAAGCCAAATACATGTTGATGTACCACAGGGTTTACTCTACCTCCTTTTAAACAATGTGAATGGACTACAGAAAACACTAAGAGTACTTTTGAGACACATTACATGGCAGTAAACTACTTACTACTACTCTAACTACTACTAATACTCATCAGGGTCATCAGGGTTGTGAGGAAAGTGGCGTTTATACCAGCAATTAGCAGGGAAGAGGCAGGTTCACCTGGACAGGCTGCCAATCTATCACAGGGCCAAGCCAAGGAAATGTGTGCTTTAATTTAAGCACACATTTATCATGGCTGTCTCGCATAATTGGCCTTTGTTTCAAGTGTGATTTGTGCTTATCCTCAGAAATGGATGCAACACAGTTTGGAAGGCTTCACGTGCAAGTAAGTGGTAGGCAACGTGATAGGGAAAAGGTCAATGTAACTGGCAGCTAGAAAAATAAATGAAAGCTTGAAAGTCAAGAGTTTATGAGCCCCAACGATATCACTGCTGTTGTTTTTCTGCCATGTTATCAAAATTATATGGAGCCCCCCTGGTTCCAGGGTAAAAAAAATTCTAGATCAAAATCCACAAATTATAAAACTGTATGCTTGTATACTTATTTCAGCATCACCAAGAAGGATAATATTGTGTGCTGTAAGCTGCCCAAGCAGCTACAGCTTCATATGGTTTTCATATTATTGAACTATCCCACTGAATCAACAGCATAATATACGTTTATCATGCTGGCTTGCAGGAATGTCACAGTAACTCAAATTCTGGTGTCACACCACCTCTCTCATATAAGGCCTCTCCGATCTCTTCAGCTGTCCTCTCCTGTAGCTCGGGTGATGCCAACCTCCTCTCTATCCCTGCAGGACCAAGCGCCACACCTGGGGGACTTGAATTTTTTTTTACCCGAAAAATTAACCACTGTTGATTGTTATTTGTTCTGTTTAGTCATCAGTCATTTTCTTAACCGCCTAATCCAATATAGGGTCATGGGGAAGCTGGGACCATCCCAGCAGTCATTCAGGCATGGGGGGGAAGTACACCCTGGACAGGTCGTCAGTCCATTGCAGGGCCAACAAATATAGCAAATAAAAACACCAATTATAGCACACAGTAGGAATGAAACAAGACATCGATCTGCACAGGTATTTCAATCATATGATCTATGAGCCAATGAAAATTATCTAAAATGCAGACATTGTTCAAAATGCAATGCAATAACCATTTATCAAATGCACTTTTATTTTGAAAATATTTTTGAGTTTTATTTACACATAATTTTTATTTATTATTAGTCAGAATAACCCTGGATGGATTGGCGACCTGTCCAGGGTGTACCCCGCCTCTCGCCCGTTGACAGCTGGGATCGGCTCCAGCCCCCCCCGCAACCCCGCTCTGGGAACAAGCGGTAGAAAATGGATGGATGGATACTCAGAATAACACATCTTCAAAATGTAATTGATTGATTTAAATATCTGCAATAAACGATTTTTATCATGTCATCTGGACCCCGGAAATAGGAGGTATATAATGGATGGATTTTTCTCATTTTAATATAAATGGAAATGTTCCTGTGATATTATTTCAAGCAAGTTGGTGGATTCTAAATCACAATGAATCAAAATTAGATAGCGACTAAATTTAAGACATCAGCAAACATTGCTATCTACTAAATCAGTATAATCGTGTATCGTGATGAAACTGATAATTTACCATCCTCATACTCAAGCAAATACGCAAACATTTACACCGATGAGGGAGTAGGTTGGCTATGTTTAACGCCTGGGTAAAAAGCAAGCAAGTATTATATGCATTGTATATACAGTTTACTTTTATATGTGTATATCTTACAAAATATTGGGATGAAAAACACTTTGGTGTTAGAGTCTTACCTGCTGGGGATGGTCTTATGTCCACTTAGAAGAGACAAGACAATGGGGCCCAGTTCAGAATGAGGTGCTTTACTTTTGATAATACCCCTCATCCCACTACACACATCAATCAGGGTCAACTTAGTGGATCCTCTTGAACCTATAATGAAATTAAGAAAATAAATAAAAAATCTGTAACATGTTGTAAATATTCAAATAAAGATGCGTGAAATTGTACAAATTCATATTCCATCCAAAGGAATAAGTAAAAGCCTACAAAAGTTTGGTTTATTCACCAGATAAAGGCTTATTGATGAACATCTAATCACCTTTTCCGATCGTGCTGCTCTCTGTACGCGGGGGCTGGATGTAAAGAGTGAAAAACATTATAGAGCTGTGGCACAAGTATGTGGTGAAGTCAGTGTGGCGACGTGCTGCGATGGCAGCATCCAGCAGGGAGGCGGCTCGCTCAGCAGTTGGAGCCTTTACACGGTTGTGGTTACGTAGCTGGAAGAACAGGAAGCTAGATAAATTCCTCCTCATCTTGATTTTCCACATCAGACATTAGACTCATGTCTTTTTAATCTAGGCCTACTACATTAACGCCACAATATTGGAGTAAGCGAGCCTGGGTGAAGCTTTGATTGGAGACAATTTGACTTTAAATGTTGATTCATTCACCTCCGTAAAGGTTCACATGTAACAGCAGCTTTCTGACATATACAGACTGGCAAAGCTATACTCATGACATGCTGGCTAACAGAAGGAGATAACTGCACAATCATGACATAACTGCATGAAATTTGTTATGCAGTGTAATTGGCTTTACTCACTGCCCGCATAATCTTCCCAGCACAGCATAGGCTATTATCCAAACTGCTTATCTGGATTTGATTTAATAAACATTCATTTTATCCCATCTAGAGGGCAAAGTCAGCTTAGACGGACCTCAAACAAGAAGTCTAATGCAATGTCATGTGTAATGTTGTGATAGAGAGTTTGCAGTGTGTTTTTTAATGAAAAGACATCAGGTTCCTAAAAGAAATTATGCACTTCTTATTCTTAAAACAACTGTAAACATTTTATTTCAAGTTAAATCCTAAATTGTCTATCAACAATCTGGCTGGACTGAAAGAGTTAACATATTAGCAGTAGTAGTATTAGCAGATCGTTTGATCTGATTACGCTCAGACAGCCAGCATCACGTGATACCTGTATCCCATGGACTGGGTCTTCTTGAACTCGAATATGAGCTTTTGGGCTGTTCTGGACACTGCCCGATGAGGGGACAACCTCTCCAAGCAGATCCCTCAGCGTATCTTCCTCTCCACAGCACATCTCTACGGCTGACACTGAAACCGACAGGTCGGTCCAGGTTTTCTCCCTGCGCCGCTCGATAGCACTGTACAGCCAGGAGATGGCACAGGGAATCAGTCCGAGCTTCTGGATGTTCTCGCCACTCCCCACCATGCAAGACCAGGATCCTGAATAAGACATCAGAACACAGAGATGTGCCATTTATACAGTGCAATACATGTGCACATAGGGTGTCATAAAAGGACCAGGGGATTTATTTATAGAACTTTGTGTAGAAAATTGCAAAAACACACCAAAAGTTGCTGCACCAATGTAAAAGTCTGATTAAAATAACGCACAGGTTTATGCAACTTCCCTCTATAAATCTGAAAAGGTTGCACAGGTGAATTTGATTTACACCTCCGCCCCTACACACCCACTTTCTGCCATACCCAGTCAATGCCAAGCAGCTCATAAATATGACGGCATATGAATCAACGAGTGTCTGTGACGTTGTACGGTGAACCATGGCAACTGAGAGGACAGAGTCTGAAATCGAGGTGCTTGTTAGTGAGGTGGAGACACGTGAGGCCATCTTGTGTCATGATTTGGACACTTTGTGTGAGTGTTTTTGGTTTCCTGTTTTATTTTGTACTATTCCTGTTTTTCTCCATGTGTTTCTGTTTATGTTCATGTTCTGTCCATTAGTTTCACCTGTGTTGATTTTGATTATGTTCACCTGTGTCTTTGGTTCAGTTTGTATATAAGCACTTTGGTTTCTCACTTCTGGGTGCAGGTTCATTAGTCTTTATTTCTTCCTTGGTCTGTGATTAGTCCATAAGTTGTGTTCCTAGTCTTAGTCCTAGTCTTTTAGTTCTCTGACTCACTGATCCTAAAATAAATCACATTGTCTGGATTCCTGCTGCCTCCTACCTAATCCTGCCTACTCTTGGGTCCACACCTCACCTCTGCGGCTCCCAATCCATGACATCTTGTTTCATGGAAGGCCTTCTATGTTGGTTTGTAGCTGTGTCATAGTATCGGTGTGACAAATGAGGGGAAGGCCACCAAGTGGCTCACGTTTCTATGGAAGGCTGGAAGCGTCTTCTAAATCCCTGTTTACAACACGCTCTGAATGTGTTCAAAATGCCTCAACCATTGGCTGAGGATCATGGGTTATTAATCCAATTTAACTGATAACATGGGGTGTTGCAGACTACAAAGGCAGTTTCGCCAGTAGGTTTTATTACAATCATATTATTATTTGCAAGGTTCCGGCAGGTCAGTGGATCTAACACTGGACCTGGTTCAGTACATAGATGTGACAGTTCGTATGAATCTAACTCTGCTTATCAGCCAGTCATCATCTTGGAACAGGAAATCTTTGTTGTCCTTAAACAATCTCCCATCCTGATCCTGCTATTGGCATCATCTGCAAAAAATGTAAGCTCATCCATTGTGAAGCATTGCGCGTGTCTCTGTGTTAGCATTAAAGACGCTAATGACTAGCTCGTATAGGTTAGTAATCTTCTTCTCATTAATGTTTATTAGTGGGGAGATGCTGGCATTAGTGCTGCTCTGGCCAGTATCTTTAAATTGGTAATTCACTTGTATGGGTAAGCAAGGCATTTTTCCTGATGGTGGGGAACACCAAATGGACAGTGAACTAAATCATCCGCTGCTGTGGTCACTAGCATGCTAAAGCAAGTAGAATACACTCCTATATTTGCTGTTTTTCTTTTTTTTTCTATTTAGTGAAATGAAGAAAAACAAAAACTAAATTTAATTTCTGTTTGATACGTGTCTGCAGACTTCCTATAAACAAGTATCAAAAGCAACAGTAGTATTGAGACATTGATAAAAAAGTAAATAGGTTTTCTTATCGTGCAATACAGAAAAGCACATATTTATCAGAAACAATACATAAAAACACAGGAGAGCACATGGACTAATGTCATAATTTATCTCCTTGTGCACTTTTGCCCCACATTCATTTTGAGTTATAGGTCGGTTTTACCTTCTCTTGTCTTATCAAAACTCTAATTGAATGAGGATAAGAGAATTGGTTTACTCCAATTAAAGGCCGAGCTGCTCGTCGTTATTCAGAGGGAATGGTATTCTGTGGAGGAGATTGATATCCCCCTGGCTGTGGGCCACATGCAGTCTGTATTGGCCAACTAATTCAATCAGATTTACAAAGAGTGGCGTCATGTGAAACAGCAGCTACAAGGAGACCCTGTCCTTATTTTGTGTGCGTGTGTGTGTGTGTGTTTCTGTGCCACAAATCTATTAAACCCCCTCACCAGCACTAAGTGCTGGGTCCCATCTCTCTAATAGAAACATATTACAGTCCACTTTGTTTACATTTGACCTCTGAGTTGAAAGAAAAAACTGTGTCTGTTTCTGAGCAGCATGCTGAAATGTCAAGAAAAAGGAAAGCTTTTAAAACAATATCTATGCTGTATAATTGATGAACATGCTTTTATTACAAGCATAATGAACGATACATGACTGAACTGAGAGAGTTGAAAGAGCAACACTGACATTTCTTCCAAAAAATGAAGAAAAAAGAGGAAGATTGAGCTCTTTGTATGGAGACTGACACACAGATAAGATGGAGGCAAGGCGTTTCAGTGATAAGGTAACAGTGAGTGATAGCATGATAGTAGTGCATGAGGATGGAGGTCTAGAAGCCCAGATAAAAGTATTCCACTTTCATTTTCAGACTTTAACCTGTGACTCACCCACATCAGTGCATCCCAAACCCAAAACACATCCATCGCTGCCGCTTAGCACGCAGCGGATGACGTCAGATAAGACACCTGCACACACCTCGGCCTGGTCAGACAGAGCAAAGGACAGCAAGCATCTTGTGATTAATTACCGTACTGAAAAGAGAGCATCAAATACAGTGCAAGAAGCAAAGCAGTAGAAGAAGAGGCCCTTATGCTTAAAGCAGTAAGCAGACCTTGGAGAAAGTTGCATCAAACTGGTGGACTGTGTAACTTTGTAACTGCATATCTTCAAACAGAGTGTGTTGACATTATACACAATTATTTACATGATTCACTAAACTAGGGGCACATAATAAAGTATAAACAACAGTGTCCATGTTTTTTAAAATCCTGATTATGATTTAGATTAAAAATAGAAACATTTTCAGCCATTTTTTAAGAATCAAACCTGGCTTGAATCTTGAGAATACGCCGCATCAAAGTTGAAGGTCTTAAGTGGACCTTTGCCATCCCTTCCTAGCGTCATTGTGGTGTGCGGTAGGTTTTTGGTGATGGGCTCCATTATGATGACTCTCCTCTTGGATGGCTCAATCCGGAGAACAGGTGGCTGGGGTTGGCCCTCTGACAGCATTCGGCTCACCCTCAGCACGACTTTGACCTGTGCACCAAAGGAGGCAACAACGAGAAACACAACATTTACTGTAGATGCAACTCATCATAAGCTGATGATAACTCTGATCCTGATGTTACATTTAGCTTTGTTTGAATGCATCAGGTGATCACAGCACTCATAACAGGGGAATTTAATCTTGTTAAGTGCAATGTTATGCTAAAAAGTCTAGCATCTGTGTGGATAACTCTTAACAGGTCATACTAACCTAAATGCTGGTACAGATCAAGCAAATCTGCTAATGGAGATTTGCAACAAGGCAATGCACCAAAACAGTATAAATATGTCCATGCCACCATGCAGAAGCAATCTGACCAAGCATCTGCAGTATTCTCCACAACAAGCCAAATTTGTAAGACTCCCATCACACAATCTATAGAGTTGCTGTCAGTGTCCATGGCAAGACCACCACTACCTGGAGGTTCTGCACCCATGTTTAAACATGTCAGAGCTGATTTCCCCTGTATTATTTTACTTACAACCAGGAGCGGCTGGTATAAATGGGCTAACAGGGCTTAGCCCTCCCTGGATGTTTTAGAAAAGATGAAAAAATAATACATTAATGAATATTTTTTTAAAACCTGTGAAAAGGTTGTTGATTAACCAACAATACCTAGAGCAAAACTAATAATAACACTGAGAAAATTTTAAACAATAAACACTTATTCGTTTAAAAATGGGCTAATTTTTTTACAGCCCAAGCGGATCAACAACTCTGTGTGACTGACGGGTAGTGTGATTTGCTTCCCGTTTGGGCTAAATCTGCGCAGCCCCAGCGGGCGAATTTCGACTTGGAAAACTTGGAAAGACTCAGAAATCCACGTCGGACGCAGAGGTCTGACTGCGCATCTGTGGCCGCTCAGTGCTGCAGCATCATGATCAAGCAGTCACAAGCTCGCTTTGAGAAAGCCTGACACCTAAAGTCGTTTTCACAGTTTAAGGTCAGTTTCCCCAGTTTTGTGAACATTTCCCAATGATCTGCAAAGAGAAACTAAAGGGTGAACTGATCTTATAGGGTGACCTAAATCTTGTATATTGTAATGGGACAGTTTTATGTTAGCCCTCCCACTCAGTGTGACCACAAGCCGTCACTGCTTAGAACCTAGCTAATGCTAGTCCTATTATTTACATAAATTTTGCACCCTATGCACACAGCTATTGCTAAGTCACTCTATAAAAGAAGTCTGATTAAAGCAGTGGAAACATCCAACCTCTTGTGCAACACCTGTACTATTTTACTTAGCACACAGTTAATGCTAGGTCACATGAGGAATAACCTCAAGCTGAGTTAATGGTTGGACCTCTCACCCAGCCGAGGTTCGAACCAGCAAATTACTTGCTGTGAGACCACAGTGCTAACCAGCTACTCTGAAATAACTTTTAAACATTTAAAGAACCAACAGCAGCAGGAGGACAGATAATTCAGCTGTAAATTCCTGCTAATATCAGTTCATCAATAAAGCTCTGGCATTGAGAAGCTTAAAGTCTGTAATTTAGTTAGATTGACTGACAGCAATGGACTGGCGACCTGTCCAGGGTGTACCCTGCCTCTCACCCCACGTAAGCTGGAATAGGCTCCAGCCAATCCAATCCAAAGATGTCTCTTTGGAGACCTTGCCTGAGCTGTCTGTGCTAAAACATCTCTGATTTTGTTCACTTTGACAGCATTAATCTTCACATATAGGTTTAGATCTACAGCTGTATCAGGTACAATCAAGTGAGATTTCTCTCTATACACATTTACAAACAACCAGTGCTACACAACATCAACAATAAAACATCAGAACAACTATAAAACAAAGCCGACATGAGGCTTGTTTTATTTGATATGCATGAATTGTGTTTATAATGCAAAGCACTTTGTGTTGCCCATGGCATGAAAAGTGCTTTATAAATAAAGTTTGATTGGATTTTTAAGGGCCCTGGATGGACTGGCGACCTGTTCAGGGTGTACCCCGCCTCTCGCCCGTAGGCAGCTGGGATTGGCTCCAGC
>JBAMHV010000024.1:2742504-2754313 GCA_037177535.1 Pseudomugil gertrudae
GGGGGGCCTTCAGTCTGCAGCCACTTCCATCAAAGTAATGCATATTTCACCAGCCGCAGTTTTAAATATGACTGGCCTCTATTGATCACAAGTGCTTTTTGACTGTCCAGCTTTTATGACGGGTAAATCATGACCCAATTTCATTCCATTAGCAAAAGTACTCCTGAAGAACGTGCTCAACCGTGAGGTCAAAATAGGCTCTGATTAAGCTCAGTGAATCACCAGCATGCTGACATGTGCGCTCATAAAGCACATACATTACCCATATAGCTCATCTAAAGGGGTCGGTCGCCGGGGAATGTGTGATGTCTAGTTTAATGCAAAGAAGAAGCTTTTAGGGGTACCTGATGGTAAGAATTTATGGAGACACCATCTGTATTGGACACAGCTTTGAATGCCACCAGCTGCTGCTGCTCTTCTACCCAGCGGTCCATGTCAGGGTTGGGGAGCTTGGGCCCCCGTCTTCTGAGGGTTTGAGGGGTCCTCTGGGGCGTCCTGGGACTTCCTGGGGTGGAAGAGGCATGTGGCTGACTGTGTGGTTGACTGTGTGGTTGATGCACAGCCTTTGTCTCACGCTGTCCCAGCACTGTCTCGTAGCTTAGTCCAAACCCAAAAGGAGGCTTGGCTAATGGCTGACCACGACTCAGAGCCAGGTGGATGGCCTCCTGCTTGAACTGGTTCAAGTTTGCGCCACAGGCTCCACACCGACCCAGCTCCCTTTCTCTGTCATTGAACTCCACGTTAGTACGATAATGGACACGAAGGTTGTCGTGAAGAAATGCTGACAGGTCACTGGTGTCCTGCAGAAAGTGACAAAATAGGAGCAGGAAACAATTAGCCATGAATTGTATGTTTAGGTGTATAATCTAGCAATTATCAAAAGGACATTTTGACATGATTCATCATGATGTAATATTGTTATTAATTAATAATATCATCACAATATTAGAGGAAACACTTATTATGATTATGAACATAAAAATCAGCCTCTTTATTAACACAAATACCTCATCAGCCAGCCACAACTCAATGTATTTAGTCATGTTGACATGGTGAAGTTCAAACTGAGCATCAGAATTATTAAGAAAGAGTATCTGTAAACGTTGGTCTGAGCATTTCAGAAACAGCTGATCGAGTGGAATTTTCTCACACGACCGTGTCTACAGTTTACAGCAGGGGTCAGCCACTAGATAAGACCTGGGGTCAAGTCCAAAGTTACCTATTCATATATTCTATTTCATTGAATTTATATTATTATGCATCATTATATATATATATATATATACTATTATATATCATTATATTATATCCCAATGAAGACTCCACAACATGTCATTTGTATACTACTGTATGTGTGTTCATACACAAGTGTTGTCTTTACATTTTTAACTGTGTGTGGACTCTACTGTTTATTGTTCAGCAGGTGAGAAGGTGGGTCAGGGAAATGTTGGAATTTCACCTGACAGCCTGTCATTGGAGGGATCGTTAAAACCTGGTCTAACGATGCTGAGGATGCTCTGAGATGGTGCTTCCAGACAGCAGACTGGAGTGTTTGATCACCGCCCCAACTAAGGCTCGAACCAGCAACCTCCACAGAGCTGACACACCTCTAATTATGCTGAATTTCAAGATTAAATAACGTCTAAATGGATGCGTTGCTCCTCACAATTGTCATAATAATCCTGAAATTATTTTGTACCAGGCTGTAAACATGTTTATTTCTGCTGAAGCTGCTTTTTTTTTAACATGGAGCCTGTAGGGACTTGCTCTGTTTTGGATGAGGGGGGACTGTAACCTTTGGCATAGGCTTCACTTTTTTTACATGGAAGGTTGCTTAGGAGGTTGCTTTTTAAATAAATAACTATTTCTGTTGGTTTTTATCACACATTTTGGCAACTATATCCTATTCTTGATATATTCAATAATTACTCCAACGGCCTCCACAATTACCAGATAATCCATCATAGCAGCTTTGGGACGTGGTGGAACAGTAGATTTGATGCTTCATGTTAGTATGGAAAACGTTACGATATCATGGAAAAATTATGAAATTAGTGTTCTGTTTCACTAAGGAGCTTCAAAACATATTCATTGGATGGAAATAAATGTGTGTTTTGTTTGTAAAAAGCAGCAATCAGTGTAAGCATCATGCTGCTGCTATCTGCATGAAAGTAAAGAAATCAAAGGTCATTTTAAAAACTGACAAGCAAAGGTGTTGAACAGGTTCAGATCACCCTGCTTCAAACAGGCTCAGATGCCAGCTGTCAAATCTAAGAACAAAAATCTCAAAATCTCACGTTTCATCCTAACAAAAAGACACTTGTGTCAGAAGCCAACATGGCAGACTCACACTCCATCTCTCCCCACCTCCTCCCAGCATCCTGCTCAAATGCTCCACTTTCCCCCAAAGGAGAACCGTATCACTCAGCTATAAAACAGCAGTCATTTTAAACTGCAATAATGCTGATACAGCATGTAAAAAACACACTTCTTCCTTCAAGTAGCACTAAGTGGGGTGTGTGTGGGGTGTGTGTGCTCGGATTTTCAATTTCAAATACAAAAAAATAATCATTTCATCCTGGATGCTCAACTCTGAGCCACAATAACACGAGAGTCATCAGGTTTCTTTCTTGGTCAGTGCCTTTAAAAAAAAACGATGATATCATCAAGCTGTGATGCTAAATCACTCTCAGATCAATAAACCTGAAAGGAGCAAACCGTCTTATCAGATTTCCTTTGACCATGTCTGTGCCCATGAGATTCCATCTTCCTCTCTCCCTCTTCTTTCATGGTCCCTCCCTAACCTGACAGGTCCCATCCCACTTAAGAGGACAAAAATAAATAGACTTCTCTCTATGGGGACGACCGAAGATGACACAGAGATGTTGTGATGAAATATTCATGCACATTTAAAACCACTGGTGCAGGAATGTCGCTGGTTTACTTTGTGGATGGGGGGTCTGTGATGGATGCATATTGTAGCCTGGTGATGCTGATGTGGCCACACGAGCATTAAAACACGTGCTGATCGTCGTGTGTGGTTAACACTTGGCACTAGAGAGGCAGTTTTGTCAACTATTTCTTGCAATAAGATTGAGTTTAGTCTTTTCTTTCAAATTCAGATTTTTTCATGCAACAATAAAAAAAGACAGGCAGGAAATATTTACATTTCGTTGTTTAAAACCACTTTTGAAATAAGTTCAATTTAAAGGTGTTTTCACTGAAAAAGCTTTTTTCTTTTAATTTAATTTTCTTATTCTTCTTTTTTCCAAATAATCAGCCTAATTTCTACCCTTTTCTCCAACACATGCATCATCATCACTGACCTTGCAGGAGAAGTGATGGTGGACAGCCAGACTCAGCGCCTGTTTCTTCAGAGCAACAAGGGTCGCTGAGCACTTCTCACAGCACGCAACTTTCCGGTCGGACCTCCCAAAGCTGGGGCTGGAGTCTCTGCATATGGTCCCGCTACGGAAGGACATGCTTTTCCTGATGCGGTCCCCCACGGACCCGGGGAGGGAGTTGTAAGACGGGGCATCGTCTGCTCTCTGGCACATATTCCGATGTGGGTCGCTTCGGGACCCTCCGGCGCCCTCCGGAGTGGGGCGCTGCTTGTTGGGTCGGTTGTCTCCTCCTTTGGTGCTGGAAAATCCGACGGACTCGCAGTGATGTTGCACTTCTGAGCTCTGAGGAATAAATCATTATAAAGAGGATGTATGTGGGCTTTGGCAGCGGGAAATTAGATATCAATCGACTTGGGCATCTAACCACACCCTAATGTTTTTTTTCCTTCTTCTTGCAGCGGCGTTCAAGTCATTGCAAGTGAAACTCCTCAGATCAATCATCAACATAAAATTAGTTTTATAATGAACAAATCCAACTTACCCGGTGCGCTGCCCGGACCGATGCAGGAAATTTCTCCCCACTCACAGATGGCATGACAACTTGTAAATATTTAAAAAGACATCGGAACAAAGGCAGGTTGCTTTTGTGTCGGATTTAGCCAAATGTCCGCGAAAGCAAAGCAAATGTTCACTCATGTTGGGTGGAAAAACGATGAGAGCGTGAGAAGACGCGCGCATTTGGAGAGGCGCAGTGAGAGGCGCAGTGAGAGTGGCGCAGGAGAAGTGAGCGCACCAAAGAGCGCTTCATGGGTTTTCTTTAACTCTGACCTCCTCCGGGAGGCAGTAAGGGGCAACAGCCCCGACAACCTTTTAACTCCAGGATATGCTGCTTTTCACACCATGTGAGCGATGTCTGCGCGCGCTGCTGCGGCTTTAAGTCAGGATATAAGAACTTTATGCATCCTGATTGTAAATATCATATTTGATTTGGGGTTTTTTCTTAGGTTCAGGTAATAAAAACAGTTCAGGCTCAACAACAAATTTATATTTATGTTTAAGGACATTTGTTTTTTGGTTTCTATTAATATTAAAAACGTAACAGTGCAATAAAACGTTCACCTTTACAATCACACATCAGACACTGAAACGGTCATCTGAATGCAGCCAGCACTCTAATTTAATTTATTGATTATATTACAGTTTCTCTCAGTTGTTTTTGGTGCGCTCATGCACACATATGTGTGTGTGTGTGAGAGAGAGAGAGAGAGAAAGAGAGAGAGAGAGAGAGAGAGAGAGAGAGAGAGAGAGGCCAGCCTGCTTGAACAGAATAAATATGGCTACAACAGTGGATGTATCAGAGAGTTCATTTATGGTTACTGTCTGCAGAACTAAAGCTGCACCATGAAACTCACATGTTGATGAGAATCTCACTCTCCTCCACAACATGGTGATGCCTGATTGTTCTCGTTGTTCTCTGTCTTGACAGACATTCAGCTCCTATTTTGCAAACCACAACAGTCATTCTATGTTGTTATTTAAAGCAAAAAACACAGAGGCACTCAAGAGGATTAATAAATTAAAAAGTCTTAAATCAACATCCCGACACATTGTTTGAAACCACTGGCTCATCATGTGACCGAGCAGCTGGGTCTCATCATGTTTTAACAGAACTGAACACCTCTTGCAGTGACGAAGGCCCTTTGGGCTGAAACACGTCGGCATGTTTTAATAGATTAGGCCATGTCACAATAAAGGGTTTTTAATTTATGAATCCTCTTGAGTGCCTCAGTATTTTTTGCTTTTAATGCCTGGTACTCCCCACTGAAGAGCACCAGAGGAACACCATTCTTACCCCCAAGAAGCATGCAGCCTGTTTCCATTCCATGTTTCCCTCTTGTACTGTTATGTTATCTTGCTTGAATGACTCAGCTAAAGTTATTTAAGAGGTTATTATGACAGTCAATTTTACTATAGCTGTGAGTCATTAAGGGTTTAAGCAACGTTTTATAACAGGGGCCCCACAACAGCATGTTGCATCCTAACCCCACATATAGCTGGAAATGGCCTTGCTTGGTTGGGATTTTAATTTCAACACCAATGCCATGTTCAACGTCACTTAAAATCCTTTTATTCTTCATTCAGATGCTTGGATTAAACTTCACCAAGTCAGCTATGTGATTTACTGACTAGCAGTAAAGATTTGCTTTCATACAGGCCAGGGTGTCCAACGTAGGTTGAGTAAAGTCAACTGTTTGGTTCATACATTTTACCTCCAGGAGAGCTTCTGCCATTCTGATGGAGAAAGTGGGCACTTTTACTTTAGCAGCCTGTGAAACCACTTTTGTTGGCTGTCATTAAGAGTAATGGCTTTTCTGAGGTCTTATCGGAGTCATTGTTGTCTACAGTTTCACTTATAGGTGTGTGAATAAGTTAACTAAAGGTGTTAAAGAACAGGTGACATAGAGAAGCTCCACAGTGCAGTGACGTATATTTTACATGTCAGTCATTTGGCCAGTTTGACCCTACAGTGAAGAAACCAACGTGTGTTCAGTCAGAGGCTTCTTCATGTGCGCTGGAAGACAGAAAGGCTACAAGTCACTTCTGCCAACAAGCAATTTCATACCTTAGAACCACCCAAGCCAATAATAATAATAATTAATACATTTATTTTGATTAATTCGAAATAAATTAATCCATATGTTAGTACCAAATGAAATATTCAGTATTAATAATTTCTTGTAAATTTAAGTTTCATTATATAAAAGAGTACTTTTTAAATCTGGGGAATTTTAACTTTTTAATCACTTTAATTTCATGATGGTCATATTTGAAATAATCCAAATAAATTTGAAACCCAAATAATGTTCAAAATATGTTTATAATTGTGTTAGGTGCCCATTTTAAACCACATTTGACCTATGACACAGAGGTCATTGTTTGCTCTGCATGATGTTGTGTATTACGGTATTCTCTTTCCACCAACATTGACCCGATATTACTTTATTTTTAGTTTCATGGATCCCTAATTTCCATTGTATTTAATTTAAAAATAATATTTCCTTCACATTTGTCCGCACCAATGATTTCTGCAAGGGTTGTTTCGCCACAATGAGAGCGACAGATGGTCAGCGGGGCCACGTTTAAATAAAGAAAGAAGAGGGAACTTAAGTTGCGCTGCATTGTGGGTATTTACGGCAGCTGACGCCACGCGCCTCCCCCACTACCGCAGCCTCAGCATAGCTCTCTCTGCCGGTGAAAGATTGCTCAGGTCGCGGATGCCAATTGGCGCAGTTTCGAGCCATTTCTATCAACAAAGGGTGTTATTTATTTACCGTCGTATTTTAGTTACTTTTGTCGTCAAATATTTACAATGAGCGCAATTAACGTGAAAAAGCTGAAGGTAAACGAGCTGAAGGACGAGCTGAAAAGGCGTAATCTGTCGGACAAGGGGCTGAAGGCCGATTTGATGGATCGCCTGCAGGCCGCGCTGGACGAGGAGGCCCTTGCTGGAGACTCTTCGAAGGATCAAGAAGCTTCGGCGGACGATGGGTTCGAGCAGGCGGCGATGGGAGAGGAGGAAGAAGAGGACGAAGGCCCAATAGAAGAAAGCATGGAAGCTAACGAGGAAGAGCCACAAACCGAGAACGATGGCAATGGCGTTGCAGAAGACGAAGAGATGGGTGAGGGGGAAGATGACGGGGATGAGGACGACGAGATGGATCCTATGCTTAAAGAAGACGTAGACGATATGGACAAAATTGACACGGAGGATGGTGAGCCCGGGGACCAGGCTGCTGAGGGTGAGTCGAATGAACTGTTATTGATAAATTGATTGGTTTGGATGGATTGTGGCTGGGTGCCGGTTTTTTGCTCAAGCGTTAATACAGTCGCGTTAAGGAGCCGGTTGGGAGATCACATTTGAATGCGTTACGGTCCCAGCGAGAGCGTCCATGTTGAGCAAGGAAGCGTGATTTAAGCTAATTAGCCTTAGCCGCTACAGCTAGCATTAGCATCGGTCACCACCTTGGTTAGCTAATCATTTTGTAGCGCTCAGTAAAACTAGTCCAGTTTAAAAAAATGACGGTGTAATGGACAATAGTTGATTTAATATTTAAAAGTACTTGATTCTATTCGCAAATAATCATATAGGGCGATGAGAAATGTTATTGGTTGAGTTTGTTGAGGTTTTCGTTTCGTTTTGTTTAGGGTGTTAGCTTGCCAGCTAGCCTATTTTTCTTTGTGTCTGATGCAGCGCTAACGAGCGGATCAACCGGTTAGCCATTTCAGAGGTTCCCATCTTGATGTTTGGTCAATAATAAAGTGTACCTCTTATACAACCGTATAGAAATTCCATTACACAAAAGTAAACCGATTCATTTGCCTAATCAATTCCTAATATTTACTGATTTATTTGAATTTACGAGTTAGCTTGAACCCGTTAAGACGTATTAACATTTGTAGCCCACATTGTGAGGTAATGGGTGTGAACTCCGAACATGGCCGGGAGCATCTGAACTAGCTAACCCAGATCTGAGCTGAAGAAGAGGCCGACACTAAACTGCTTGTCCAGTTAGCACGCGGGTACTTTTGTGGTTTTCCATTTCCGTATTGAAGGAACCATCATTATTGTATATGATTAGTCATTTAAGCTATACACTTCAACATATCAAAGTAGGTTTTTCTGCATGATGCATTTGTCCCCGATAACAGTAGGTATTGCCCCCTTTAGTAAAATAGACATGTATAGTAGGCCCTGTATTTTAATCCCTGTATTACAGGGTTAATTATCCTTTTATCTTTCAGAGACTCCTCCAGCCCCAGTAAACCTTGTTCATAATGTTCATTTTGGCCAGCTTGTGTTGTAATTACTACCTGGTCCTCAGAACTGTAACAAGTCATTAAGTATGATTGTATTGTTTTAAGTGTAATCATGAGGTGTTGCCTCTTAATAACTTAACAGCTTTAATTGTGGTGGACACAATGTAACTAATGAACGGGCTTCGTGGGCCAGAACCCCACTGCCAGTCCGACCTCTCTCTCTGTCTCAAAAAGGAGCACCTCATTCTATCTTTGTTCTATTTTCAAAGGGGATGCGGACAAAGACACGAATGCTGATCAGAAGAATAAGAAGGGTGTTAAGAGACGCCGGGAGGAACATGGAAGGGGCTACTTTGAATTTATTGAAGAGAACAAATACAGCTGGTAAGGATGGGACAGAGCAAAAAATGGCCTTCAGCATCCCTGAAGCGCCATCCATAGCTTTGTTGAATTGTATTGGCTTTAAATGCCAATGCACACAACTAGCAAGAGGAAGAAACCCTCATTTTTAAGTATTCTATTATTTACTGATAACTTAACTTTCACACATGTGTTTGAGGGTCATTCCTGACTACATAAAGAGCCTTACCATTTACTTTTTACAGTGCCCACTCACATTGTGTCTTTAATGGACGGCATTCTGTAGCAGAAGTGCATCTTATCAAATCTCTATGAACTTTCATATTTGTTCCTCATGCCACTTATTGTTTTGGAAAGCTCGTTGTGTCCTCAAGGTGACTCGAGGCTGCTCTAGGAGAACCCAGAGGAAAGTAGCAGGTGAACACTTTCTGAATGGAGGGGTGGGAGTAGCTGAGAGGCGTGGGATAAGGGGTCCACTGCTGCAATGTAGCAAAATTCCCAGTGTTGGAACGTCCACAGAGGAGCTCGCTATTGATCGTCCATCGTTTTGCCTCGCAGTGGTCAAATCTTTTCATTTTTTTTTTCTTGTTTTCTTACTTTTATTACAATTTCACTGGTTGTATGATGTCCAAATGCTATTTCTGTCTCATCATGTGTGTCTCTGAGTTATCCTGTGTGTGAATGTGGACGTTTGCAAGAAAATTTCTGCCCCTGCGTAGGTGCCATCATGCATGGATTTCTGAATGAGTGTCTCTGTGTGTGCATACATGTTCCTACTTGGTCAGTGTTTTTGTTTTCATTACATTGTTAACACACAGAAGATAACAGAAAAGAAAAAGTTTGGGATATTTTTTTATTCTTTTTATTGAGACAGGGTTCACACTTGATCAACAGTACTTTAATACTTAGAATATTTATGGCAGTGCCCTAAAATGTTTTGCTTTTGGGGGGGTGGTGGTGTTTTTTACAGGCAACCATTATGGTTTTAACTTTTTCCCCTAACAAGCTTGTAGAGAATGACCTCACCCTCTCTAATCTTAGGATTTCGGCCACCACTGTTTGGTTTGATGCTGTGTTTCACTAACACCAAGCACTATTATCCAGAGCCGCATTCCCAGCTCCCACATCAGCAGGAGATGTTGAATCCACTCCAACGGAAGTTAAATTATCCAGTGGGAGTTGCATTGTTTGCATCAAGGAAAACTGTTTCAGCATCACTTCAGTTCTTTTTGTTTTTCTAATTTGCTTATTGGAAATATAGATCTATTTAGCTACAGAGCTGGTAAGTTTCTGTAGTTTTTGCTGCACTATATTTGCTTATCATGCCAACATGTACTGTTGTGTTGACTTTTTAATGTAGAGTTCCACACAGTATAACTTCATCAGCGCTTGCTGCGACTGATCCAACAGGAGCTTATCTGACAGGGGAGAGGTCTGCTGTTTATCACTTTGACTGAGAGGGAGAGCCGTGCATGCTAAGGGTAGAGGCTGTGCTTTCTGTCTGTGTATCTTTCATGTTTTAGATTTCGCTGGATGCTGCAAGGTAAGTGCATGCCTAGGCCCACAACACAGCCGACTATCCAAACCGTTTTCAGGCTCGCTCCACCAGTTAACATAACGTTAATTACATTTATTTTGTTTTATTATTTTAACCCCTGTCTGTCTTTCCACTTCTTTCCCCCAGTATTGTTCAGCGAGTGGTCCCTAAAGCATCTATATGTTCCATGCAGTTACAGTCACAGGTAGAGCCTCTAATAACTTGATGGTATCTCTTTTCAGTTCCTCCTTTAAGTCTCCAGTTCCCCCCTTGGAGGAAGAGGACGAAGAGTATGATGACACTAGAGTCTGCTTGGATTCTTGTAAGTTCTCCAAGTTAAAATTGTTGAAAGTTGAACTTAAAAAAGTCCCAAACTGAAGAAGAAAATGTCTCTGGTTTTTATCTTTCAGACAACTGTGACCTGCACTTTAAGGTGTCACGAGATCGTTACAGCGCCTCATCCCTCACAATGGAAAGCTTTGCTTATCTCTGGTCTGGAGGCAAAGCCACCTATGGTGTAAACCAAGGCAAAGCCTGCTTTGAGATGAAGGTACAATGATGTGATGAAGCTTGTGATCTGTGCTTCTCAAGGGTCACAAACATCCTTTCAATGTTATGTTTTCCTTTTGCAACTGTAGATCACAGAAAAGATTCCAGTTAAGCACATTTCCAGCAAGAACATGGATATTCATGATGTGCAGGTTGGATGGTCTCTGGCAACTGGCACGCTGCTGCTCGGTCAGTATCGTACCGTTAGCTGTCATTCGGACTCTCTATCAGTAGTTGTTTTGAAATAAAAGCAACTATTTTATTAGAAAAGTTTCATTTACTGTCAGATTTAAGGACCGGGGTGGTGGTGGAGCTGTGGTTGCCTTTGCTTCTGCAGTTCGCTGCCATCTTACTATCACTACTGTGCACTTAATCCTGAAAGCTGATTTCAGTCTTTGTATTCCTTAAAGATGATGAACAGAGCTTCAAAACGTGTACAAACTTGCAGTGGTGTGCATGCATGCATGTGTTTTACTGTTAAGAGCCGCTGTAGAAGGTCCAACATGGTTTCATCTCCATGTCTTTATGTGAAAGACTCTTTTGGGAGAGCTCCTCCTACTGGCTTCAAAACAAAGTGACATGTTGATATAAGATGACATCATAAAAACTAGGGATGCACCGATATCAGTATCGGTATAATACCATGTGCGTGTACTCGTACTCGGCATTAATAAACGTCTGCCGATCCTACACCCGATACTAGCATCATTGGACTTAATATGATGGTTGTGTAAACATCGTCCAGTCCAGTGGGGGGCGGTAGCATACCATGAAATAAACGGAAGCAAAGTAAAACACAAAAGAAGAGAAAAAGTACCGCTAGCATTTTCAGGTGTATTTCCTGTAGCAGGCTAGCAGCATTCATTAGAAAAGGAGGGGCAATGTCCGTTGTGTGGAAGTAAATATCTAAAAAATCATCATCGTGCAGAGTACAAGGAGTTTGCTGTCAGTAGCGAGAAACAGCACCAACCAACTCTGCACTGCAGAGTCTGCAGCAAACTGCAGAAAAGCGGGAGAAGATGTCGAGGGACAGTGAAAATAACCGAGGCTCTAACTCAGTACTTTGCTATCGATGACCAGCTGTTGTCTGTGGTTGTTAATATAGGATTTCAACACCTTCTCGCCATACTGGAGCCAAGGTATGAGATCCCTAGCTATCACCATATAACGGACACCGTATTGCCAAAACTATGTGACTTTG
>JBAMHV010000024.1:2770788-2802142 GCA_037177535.1 Pseudomugil gertrudae
CCCCCCCCCCCCCCCCCCCCCCCCCCCCCCCCCCCCCCCCCCCCCCCCCCCCCCCCCCCCCCCCCCCCCCCCCCCTAGTTACATGTCTGCATACCCTTTAGAAAATAGGTAGTTGCGCCCCTGATCTTGTTGCACTTTTCCAATAAAAATGCATGATGCATAAATAAATGCCGTCATGTGTGGATAGTCTGAGAATAGCCTGATGTAACTGCTGTAACAGCTTACAGGTCTCAGGCCAGGTTACTCTGACGCAGGACACACCACTGCGTAGGCATGTCTCCATACATTTTCTGTTTTGCCTCTTGTTAAAGCTACAGAGGTGGTTCCAGTTTGAGGAAAATGTGTAATCTCTGCACCCTACCACAAACAGACAGACAGACAAGCCGTAGTTTCCATTCACAATATTGAAAGCCCCTACTAACGCGCACCCTCATCCACCCCCTTCTGCACAGCAGATGCTGTGACGGGCGCCATGATGATGATCTGGGATTTTGCCTGCAGCAGCCATCAGAGATGCTACCACAAAGGAAGATGGACTGCTGGCTGAAAAAGAATAGCGCTGGAACAAAGATGGCGCGTCGAGGTTTGGGGCACTGCGCATGCGTAGAAGTTAACTGTTTCCGTAAAAGGGAATAAACCAAAGGCGATTTAAGTTGAAGCCAAATCAATTTTTGCTTCTATGAAAAAAATATGCGTGTACAATCAATATTTTTATGTATTTATACAAGTTAAGCGCCTTTTTAGAACTACTTTTGATATTTTTCCCTCATTTCCCATAATTCC
This sequence comes from Pseudomugil gertrudae, assembly GCA_037177535.1. Lineage (NCBI taxonomy): Eukaryota > Metazoa > Chordata > Actinopteri > Atheriniformes > Pseudomugilidae > Pseudomugil > Pseudomugil gertrudae. The sequence continues at coordinate 2,771,572 of JBAMHV010000024.1, forward strand.
AGCGTTGTTGCGGGAAGAGCTGTCTACTTGACTATCTGGTTTGTGGAGAGTCTCTAGCAGCAAGCTGCTGGTAGCTTGACTGTGCAAAGACGGCAAGAAGCGACCGACCGGCGGGGGAGGCAGGCAGTGCAAAGGAAAAGACAGGGGGTAGTTTAGGCTGTGTCCCGAAGCTGGAATAAGCAACACTAGATACAGTTTTCCTCTTGACGTGAAACGAGCGTCTCCGTAACCTTTAAAAAGGACCCGCATTTTTTATTTTTTATTTCTGACGACCAACTTATTGTCCGCTGAAACTCTTGAACTAATCGTGGTTCCGAACTGTGAAGAAACTAAAGAGACATTTGGTTTGTGGACGAAGAATGGGATTTAAAGAACAGTGAGTTGTGAAAACAGGGGGATATTTTCCCAGTTGGGTAAAAAAAAGGAGAAGGAAAAACATTGTGGGAGGACGCAGAATTCCGTCAAGCTTTCCTAACGCCGCACCTTACATGTCAGCTCTTGCGTGGAAAAATGAGGCAATGATGGCATTTTGGAGCGGAGAAAAGTAAGGTTAACGTTAGTTCCGTGGCTAGCTAAATAGCTAACCTAGCAGGCTGCTTACTAAGCCTGTGTCGCCCTTCCATTCCTGGAGCAGAGGAGGGGCGCTGGGGGTTTGTAGCATTGCAGATCTGCCTGGCTGGAAGAATGGAGACTCCAAAATATCCGCCACAGCAACCACTCAGGGAGGTCTGTTGAAAGACATCAAGTCCTTTTTTGTACATTTTTCCCACAGAAAACTGCCAACAAGCACTGAGATCCTCAAAATCTTCCGGCCTGGGGCAGCCGGGGACTGTAACTGGGACTAGCTTAGTAGTTTTCTGCACCCTGTGGGGACAGAAAGGTGTTAAAAATGGGAAAGTGCACATGTTACCCTCCTTTTAGATGCTGGATCTTTAGAGGGAGATCACGAGAAGGTGGATTTTAACGAATTAACTCCGGCCTGCCCTCCACACAAAGTTTATTTTTCATTTATTTTTGAGACCTCGTCAAGGTGAGAGAAGTTGTTCCCAGGCCTAGTAACACGCCGAGGAGCGGGTTGTTCACTTTGCCCCCATCTCCCTCCGTCATCATCATTTTAAAGAGCAACAAGCCGGAATAAACATGTCGGGAGAGGTGCGTTTGAAGAAGCTGGAGAAGCTGATCCTGGACGGACCAGTGCAGTCTAATGGCCAGTGTCTGAGTGTGGAAACGCTGCTGGACATCCTGGTCTGCCTCTATGATGAGTGCAACAACTCTCCACTCAGAAGGGAGAAAAATATCCTGGAGTTTTTGGACTGGGGTGAGTTTTCCCATCTTATTTATTCATATCTTCCCCTCATGTTCACATCTAGCTCCCCTATGTCTTTGCAAGGTGATAAGCTACTAAATTCTGCTGGTGCAGTGGCCCTCCCTTCATCATCACATTCCTCTTTAGGGTAGTGGGGCTCTCACTTCCTGAAAGCAGCTATATCCTTGTGTAACAAAGTTTTGGATTATCATAAGATGGGAGAGTGTGAATCTGCTGGAAGATGTAGAGTTCTGATGGGATGTCTTTCCCCTCAGGCCACCGTTTGTTCATGCAAGTGTGCACTCCTTCATGAAGTTGATGCCTTTCTTCATCAGTTTTGCTTCCTTTACTTCCCATGCTGTCACTTTGTTTGCTTCTGTGAGGCTGTAGGGGCATAAAGTGAAGTTATTTTCTGTAGCTAGGTGAGAAGAAGCCAAACACTGGATGCAGTAGGACCACACACATACAATGCAATCCTTTTGCTTTGCCAGAATGACTCTTGTTTGTGCATGTGTGTGTGTGACAGTGGGGTTTGGTTTGTGCATGAAGCAGGAATGTGAACAACTCACCTTTATTTTTTTTTTTTTTTTTATCTAGTGCAGAGGCCCTGCTCGCTGCCAGAGCATGCCTGGCTGGCCTCGCTTGTCTCTTTTTGAAAGAGGTGCAGCAGAGCCGGAGCAAATATTTCCTCTCACAGGCAGAAACATGAATCGGGACCAATTAATAATACACGAGGCAATAAGAAACCGAAGCATAATGGAAGCAAAGGGGCGTTTGGTTGGTGCATTTTCCCGAATGACTTTAATTTCTGAAATGGTTAAACAGTCAGCAAGGAGAGGCTGTGTTACAGACAGACAGAAAGCTGGTGAAGTCAGCTGGAGTGAGATTTTGGCTGTGCCATTTGGTGTTCCTCGCCAGCCACCATCTGGACAACCCATTCCATGCTAAAAATGTCCCTGAAGTGGCTGAATTTAGACAAGGCACGTTTATTTATATAGCACCTTTCATGTACAGGAAAGCTCAAAGTGCTCAAATTGAGCTGATTTTCTCTGTCTGCATGTGGTCACGTGTGCTGCTTGTTGAAGGGCGTGCAGTTTTGGCTGCACTTGCTCGTCTTCAGCTGATCCGCAGCATCTAGCCGGGCTGGTAACGGTGCCAGTGTGCCCTGGTGTTTAAGAAGAAGCGCCGTGCCAAGCGGTGACTTCATCCCGACTCTTCCTCGTGTTGACACTAGAAACTCTGACTGGGCTCGGCCAGACACAACACACAGACGTGTCCAAGCTGTCATAAAGGAGCAGCTGCTGGTGCTCATAGCATGCAGGTCCAGAGGGGTGAACAGAGGAGTTCACATGGATTCATTCAAGCTGAGTTGAGTCTGTGTAAACAACGTAAAAGTGCTTATTTTGATTGGATATCTCTGATGACTTTAAGTGTTATTATAGGTCTTTACTTCTGCTTCTCGCTTTATCAGGTTTATCATTTCCTCTCGTACATCGAGGCGCAGATGGTCTCCAAACAGCTGATTGGCTATTGATTTGCTCTTTTTAAGCATTTTTAGGCTGGTGGGGGTTTGCGCTGACCCGCTGAGCTGCCAGGGCTTTGTGAACATCAGGAAAACAGTATAAAACCCCCATTTCCAGCTCATAACCACGATGTGGCTCAGAGCTAAGCTGACAGTGTGTAAGGAGGGTGTTTAACCTGTAAAACTCTGCTGGATCACTCGTACCCTCCAGGCATTATTGTTTATATTGTAAACAATTTCTCACAGTGTTACTGTGTGTGGTGGATTGTGTTGGATATCTTACCCTTTAGGTGATCTATGTAAGCGTTTCAGGAGGTGTTTGTCAGTATTTATGCAATGTGGGAAATCCACACTCGCGCAATTATTTATGACATTATTTTAAGGAAAAGGATCCCTATCACTGTTTTGATAAAAGATCTCTATTTTGACCCAGGAATTAAGATAAAGCCACTTCCTGTCAAGCTTTCAACCACATGGTTTAAATGTCTGAACATGTGCAGATGAAGATGTGTGTATTATTGTGTGAAACGGGGGTAATAATATAAACGTATAAAAAACATGTGAAAGATAATAAAGTATGAGTATTTTTCTCCTGAACCGGTGTGGTATTACTACATAGTACTGCTTCATGGAGCTATTTCTGTTGGTTTATTCACTTTATACGAGTTAAACCCATTATGGGTTTAACTCGTATACTTAACTATATATATCATCACGGTGTCTGGTTGCTGACTGGGATTAAACCAGTTCACCTTCTATATGTGGTATAAGGTTTGAACTGGGAGAAAGGGCTTGGAGTTTAAAGGGTTGGTGTGATATTCCTGCGCAGACTCTTCATCCGGCTTTTCCTGTGGGATCAATTTAAAGGCAGCAATATGTAGCAGCTGTAAATAAAATGTTTTCAAATTTCTAATCAAGTTTATAAATGTGCCGAAAGTGTTGTAACAGTAACAGTTTTCCACTGAAACGTTTTGTCTTGTCTGATGATCTTACTAACTTAATTACATTCATTTTCATTTTGTCAGAGGTTGCAGAATCCAGAAGTATTTAATAAACCACAGGGTGCACCTTCACCTGTCTTTAAAACCTTTTACTCCCCTTTAAAAGGCCGCAGTAAGGACAGGAAGCAGTCAGCTCTCTGATTGGACTAGTTTTGTCATCTGCGACTTAAGTCTTGCAGTTTTGTGCAGAATGACAAATCTAGATTTATAACTACAAACTCTGAAATTATTTGCAAACAGATGCAAAATATTTGTCTTTAAATTGAGCCCATAATTTACGTGCAGGTCGCACTCCCTCAGTGCAACAAAAGGATGTATGGTAGTCATGAAGCCACGTAGACCCTCTCTCACACAAACCTGTTTGCCTTAGCGGTGCATCACTGCTGCACTTATACACCAGAATCCGTCGCACCATAAAGCCTCGTCATTCCCAGCTTGACCAGAGCATTGCAGAATAGCTAATGGTTGTAATGGAAGTGACATCTTTGTGGAGCTTCTCTGCAAATGCTGCAGTTACATCACACGATCAATGTGTACACTTCAGTAAGAACCATTAGGAGATAACATGCCTGTGGTTTATGAAGTTGGGAGAACTGGTCAAATTTCCTGCAAACAAAAAAAAAAAAAACAACAAAAAACAAGTGGTGCAAATTCTTTTTAACTTTGCTGTGGTTGATACATTTTCTGTTTCTCAGTTTAAGGATCTTTCTGTCATCATAGAAACACATTTGCAGAACGTCTAGCGGTAGAAAAACATATTTGTACTCATTTCATTGGGAATAAATGAACACGTGATCCAGATGCAATCGCAGTTATTGGTCAGAGAGAAGCAAAGGAAGTCAAACTTGGATGAGGAGAATTTTTAGTTAAGCGGTAGGTATTGTGATACCGTGTTGCTTCTCATGTGGAAGGACAGCAGAAGTTAATCTGCTGCAGGTTTTGGGTTGTGATGAGACACATCCGCGAGACGGCAGACCACACCTTTGTGACATATCCAGCAACAAAATTGTGGTGGAATTGGGGCCAAGTCTCATCTTGTCCTCAAAAGTTTAGTGTGTCGCCACTCCCATGTTTTCTTTTTTTTTTTCTTGGCAGAACATCCAGCCACAGGGTCAAAGGAAAACTCACACCTGTTCAGCATGCAAAGCTTTTTTTCTTCACTAGCTGCAGTACAATTCGAGCTGCCATTTCTAGCTTGTTATATGCTCATAGCAAAATGGTTCAGCCAGGGAATGATGAGCCCTATAAGTTGTGAGCCTTTGTGAGCTACAAAGAAGCTGCACCTCGCAGTCGTGTGTTCCTAGAAAAAACGTTATAGCACAGTCGCTGCTACGTCTTCACTACTTCAGACACAGCTGCAACAAGCTGCAAGCTTTTCCTCTATGCAAGCCCGAGTAAAAGGCAAACATTTGTGTTGGGTTTACTCTGCGTCTTGTTTGGTGACCTCATTTCAGCTGAAATGGAGACCCCACCATAACCTGCGGCCACGGGGGGAAATAAAGACGGGAAAGTACGCTGCATCCTGGCTCCTCATGTATACCGCAGCGTTCCCCGTGTCTAAAAACACCTACAAACCTTATCCATCGCTCCACTTATCTGTTCTGTTAAATGCTGTCAGGTTGGACAGTTATTGCTGTAACTTTGGATATTTTTTATAACTCTGTAACTTCAGTCCTCGAAGAATCAGACTTGTCTAAAGAACACCTACACACGGAGGAAGCATTTCTCAGTCCATACATGAATAATGGATCCATCTCTTATGTGGGTTGGTGTTAGAATATCTATAGAAGCACAACCAGGATGCTGATGTCTGCAGAGATGAGATGCAGGTTTGGTTAGAAATCCAGTGGGAGAAAGTAAAGTTTTGGTGTTTTTTTTCCCCCACCGATACCTGCTCCTGCTTCCTTCCGGTTACAGAGGAACGTTGTGCCGGGTGGCTGCATGAGAACGGGCAGCTGTGCCAGGCTGCAGAAGGCAAACATGGGGGAGGCTGCCTGACCTTTTCTCAGTCCAGACTCGCTGTTGGCCCACAGTGGCCAGCTGTTCAGCTGCAGCTGATGTGTGCTCCACCCTGCAAGGCTTTCATTGGCAGCATGCCTCACACACAACTCACAGGGGAGACACAAACACACACATTATTGTGGTTTGCCTAACTAGGCTATCTCACACTGTGCAGGCTGGAGTTCCTCCCTGTTATTCCCGTTACTAAACTGGCCAGAAGGGCTGCTGCTGCAGCTGTAAACCATGTCACGTGGTTTTTTAAGCTACAAACAGCTCTGTTTGCAGCCATGGCTTCAGTAAGTCCATCCATAGCACCGCTGGAGTGATAAATGTGTGTTTAGGTCAGTTTAAAGTGGTGGGAAGCTGCTTGAGTTGTGCTGCAAGGCAGGAAATGTACTTCATTGTTGTGATTTATGATAAAGGCAGAGTGGAGATTTGATTGTGAAACAGGGTTTTATTGTGTCCAGGTTAAGTTAGAACTTTGTTTAGATGAGAATAAACCATAAAAAGTTAATTTACTCATAAAATGTTTATGTTTCATGAACTAAAACTGGGATGTGAGTGGTGTAGGATAAAACGCATGTGAGCATCATCAGCGGAGGAATCTATGCATCACGATCAGTCTGTCAGGACATCCTTGTTCCCACTTTGGCCTACGTGGCTGTGCAGTGACGGGTGGGCACAGAGAGCAGGAAGGAACCACAAGGACCCCGTGAGCAAGTCCGGACCCAGCGAGTGCATGATGTCATACCAGGAAGTGGGACAGCTGCATCTCATTGTGTACTCTGTGGCTCACTTGTGTCCAATATTTTGATGGTGTTTGGAAAACACAAGGTCACTCTCTTTGTTTCCTGGTCTGGGACCAGTTTACAGATCCTGTAGTCTCTTACCTTTTCACACACACACATGTACAGAGCTACGTCTTTAGTCCACAGAGGACATGGCAAAGGGCTGTGTGTCCTCTCCCAGACTACCGGGTCCCAAACGGGGGATCTCCACTTTGTCTTATTAACTCTTGGTCTAAACACACCTGCAAAGTACCAGAAAGGTTTTAAAGATGACTCATTATTTCATGCTTTTAGACATTCTGCAGGAGAGCCTGTGATGTTTGGAGGGGAGCATCTTTCAGTGGGTTGTTTCCAGTGTTTGGGCTGGATGTGATTAGTACCTAAAAATAAAACCTTTGTTTGTATTTCTTGTATTTATTTCTTTACTTTTGCTTTACAGAAATCAGGAAAGGATAGTGTAATTTGGGATTTCTGTCAGGCAGAAAGGTTTTTCTGAGTCTTATCTAGCTTACATATGAACACATGTTTGTTTTTTCCACTTCAGCATCAGGATGCTCAAACGTGGCCTTTAGGAGCGTTGGGTCGGGCTGTCTGGAAGCTTTGTAGGCAGATCAATGGCTCCTGCTGATTGTGATGCATCATCAGAAAACAGCAGGGAAAGGTTGGCTTTCCTCCTCTGTCTCCCAGAGGACTCTGTAGTCCAGGTCATTACCAAGCCTCTCAGGACTCCTGCGATCTGACTGCAACCCCCACCATATTTTACCTTTACTCTTCATCCTCCCATCCCTTTCTTCTTTCCCAGCTCAACCCCCCCCCCTACAGTGTCTGTAAGCAAGTTGACCTCTCCCCTGGGCTGTCTGTCAACCTTGCTGGTGATGTTGGCTCCTTATTTATGCGTATTGCTGAGTTTAGAAATGAATTGGGCCTGTTAGGTGTCAGGATATGGATGCAGTTCTGTTTAGATGATTTTTCAGAAGAGCAACGAGGAAGCTTTTCTGCAGTGTAGTGAGGGGACAGTCAGCCATCTTTTGGCTTCAAAAGGATCCATGTACAGCTGGCAAAGACTTTCTGCTTGTATGGGTTTGTCGCTGTCCTCACTGAACTGGTAGTGTGTGTGGTGGCGGAGTGGATGCTCACATGAAAGAATGAGCCTGTTTTAGTGGAAAATATATAATAGAGCTATTTCTTAATGAACTTATTCATAAAGCCGTGTGGATCCAAACATTGAGATTAAAAGGCTTTTTATCAGTCCTCCTGACTGCTGAGTCTTTCATATCAGCTCTCGCAGTGCTACTTATTCTCCACCTCGGATGCAGAAAGAAGCTTAATAATAAAATGTGGGACATTCCTATACTTGAGAAAACTTCATGTTAGCCAGCATATAATCCAGGGATTAGGGTCTCTAAAGACTTTAGCCTAGTAGCTTTAGATGTTTTTCAGCTTCCATATGTTTCTATAAGATTCAGTCCTCGCTTAAAATATGAAAGTATGTTTTTAAAATAAAAAAATGTGATGTAATTAAAGTATATATGATAATGTAATGTTTTACATGAGCTTTTTCCTCTGATCCTCTGACAGAATGTGTCTGGCACACATAAAAAGCCAGTTATTAGTGTGGAGATGCTAAAAAATTCAGTTCATACCTGCTTGTTTTTTAGGTTTAGGCATGTACTTGATGCAGAAAAGACTTTTTTGCTATTGACTTGAACATTTTCCTACTTTCTGTCCAGTTTCTGTGGACCCTGTTTGGACATCTCCTTTGCACAGGTCTGCAAAGCTGTTAGTCATGCAGAGCTCTTATGTTTTATTAATGAGGCATTTATTGTTGAATGGTGTTACAGCTGTGCCTCTGCTCTGAAACTTTGGTCCTTATTTGGTTGGATGTGCCTCTTGCTGCCATGTTTACTGCATACCACTCCTTTGTATTTCCTGCACCTTGTTCTGTGGAGCATGACTCTATTTTCTATGTGTTATTGTTTATTTCTTTTGTTGTGTCCCTCTACTGCAGCTAAAGATGTTTCGATGTTGGATCCTTCCCTCGTTTCCTTCCTAAGTGTCTTGAAGAAAGCCAGGAAGGGCTCTGAACCGCTGGCTGCATTGTGTCCCTCTGTGCTTGCTGTAGCTGCTGCTTTGAGCAGAGGGCTCGGCTGTGTGTTAAAAGGGCTGAATCAGGCTCCAGCGCCTCATAGCTGTGCTGCCTGTGGAATTTGGAGCTGAGGTGCAATGTTAGGGAGAACAGCAGCTGTTTAGATGTGGCCTGGCCTGCTCTTTGTCCACCGGCATCACCCTCCCCATTTGTTCTTTCTTTCCGTCTGTCCGTGTTCCTCTTGCTTTCATAGTTTATTCCTTGTCAGTCCAGTCCATTCACTCAGCTCTTATCCACATCTCTTACATTATTCCATTTTCCTCTCCTCTGTTCTTTCTCTGTCTCTACTTTTATTACCTCTGTTTGCTCCCTCCTCCCCATCCTGGCCCTCGCATCTCCTCTTCCCCCCTCCCTGCCTCTCGGACTGCTGCATCCCAGCTTTGCCTAGTGACAGGGAAGGCTGGGCTGGCCTCTGTGCCTGTGTGGGAATCGTACCAGCAGTATTGTGCATTGTGTACAGGTTATGTGCAGAGGCTTGTAGGAAGTGTTTGCTTGCATTTGCTTAATACCGGCATGTGCAGAGATTGAGATGCAGTCAGTGTAGTTAGCAGCAACCTGAGCTGAATTACTTATGAAGCACATATTGCAGCTGCACACATGCACACTTTGACCTTTTATCTCATGCTGCCATATTTCCAAAGGGCTGAACATTGTAGAGTCTTTTTCCAGGCTGAAGAAAGACTGCACACCATGAGAGTTGGTTTAAAGTGATGTATCTAGCACCAGATGTAGCATTAGCCATTAGCAGCTATGAGTGGAGGCATCCCTCTACAGCCGTGACGTAAGCCTTGTGTTTTCTGACGACAGCATGAGGGTTTAATTCATTGATCTTTCTGCGTGATGTCTGCAGTATCAGGGCCTTCTGATTCAGGGCTTCAGTGTAACTTTTTGCATTGGTTTCACTGGTAAACCAGCAAGAAAAATGAGCTGCACCAAAATGCTTTCAGCACTATGTTTTGATACATTTTAGGGATTGCTTTTTAGGACCAATACATGCATAAATCAATGGATATTTAAATAATTATAAATAAAAATCAGGTTTATGATAATTTGACTCTGAAAAACTGTTTGTAAAAATATTATTTTTAAAAAATCCCTTAAATTCTTATCTAGTGTGTCTGTTTGACGTGGGAACAATGGGAAGCTCTTAAAGTATAGGAGCTCATAGATCAAGCAAATTACAGGTTTTACTATTGATCTTTGCGGTCTTTGTCATGCTTCATCATACAACACAGTGTATACCTGTTGATAAATCAGAGAAGAAGAGCCACCCTCGTCATGCTTTTGGCTTCTTATTCCAGTGTCAGTCATCTACTGAATGCACTGCTGTGACCACGAAATAAGCTGACAAATTCTCGATCTCATGTGCAAATGCAGCTGTAGTCATTCGGCATTGTGCTCTCATTGCTCTACAAGCCAGATGTTGGCAGTTTTAAAAGTCAGTTCATGATTTTCTCAGCGGCGACGTAAAATTCATCATCCTCACTGTTTCACAGGCGGCCTCCAGGCCCCTCAATAGCCTCTGTGTGCAGACTAAATATTTGTAACCACAACTGAGTGCTCTGAATACACATGTGCCTGAATCTGTCTGCATTCAAAAAGACAAGGAAGTCCAGGAGAAACAGGGAAAGTGACCTCTAGGCAGTCTTGTAGACTCTCCACATGTGCAGTGCTGAGTTGAATGTATGCAGAGTCTTGCTCTCTGTGGATGTAGAAAGCATGTACCCAGCTGGAGTGGGTGTCTCACTTTCAGCCTTAAAACCTACTTTCCTCTACATGTCACAGACTGTTGGAGGTCGCAGACTAATGACCCAAATCTGAGGTAAGTCAGTGATTCAGTCCCCGGTCACTATCTGGAAATGCTATATGTGATGTGTGAGGCCTACAGAAGCCCCTCAGATCCGGACTGGATGACTAGTGAGGGTGGTATTTTTAGGAATCAGAGGGGTGAGGTTGTTGCATGAGCTGTCAACAGAGAGGCACATTGAGAGCAGAATAGATGAGGTCAGACAGGATTAAAACCCCCAAAAATGTTCAGTAAACATGACAAAGTAACTGCAGTTGTGGTTGGGCTGATTTAATGATACGGAATGTATTTTATTCATATATTATTACACAATATGTATTATCTACATTATTAAATATGATTTATGAGACAAAACATCACCTTTTTTATTCTAAATTTTTTTATATTTATCTACATTTCAGGTGTTTAGAGTATTTTAATTAGTATTTTGTTCTATTTTTAGTTGTATTTTATTTTGTGGTAAACTTTTCATTTATCTGCTATTGTTTTTTTTTTAATTTATTTTAATTCTTTTATTTCCATGTGTTGGGGTCAATTTTAATGTTCTTTTCCCCGATCCCAATTAGTCAATTTAAATGTGTTTATTTATTTTTTAAGAATTATTTTTACTCCTCTTTTTTTAAGTTTGCTACTGTGGGGTAAAATCAGATGTGCGTTTGTGTGTGTGTGAGAGAGAGAGAGAGAAAGCAAAAAACACCCCAAAGTTATCTATTTGATATAAAAGTTTTTTTTTATGAGAAGGGCTTTTTAAATAAAGTTTGATTGATAAAATACCATATAAATGGGGGGAGGGAGTGACCTTGTATTGCCGATAGGCTGCGAGACTGCAGCAACACTTCAAAGCTCCAGAACAAGTTTATCTGATGCTTCGGTTGTTGCACTGATAAAAAGACTCTATATGACGGCAAACGGCATGTCGAAATACACAGCTTCTGTTTGTTTTAACATTAATAGGAGGAAAAACAGGTTATTTCAGTCATTTTAACTGCCACTATGACAGGACATGTACTTCTGTCAAGCCCATTTCACACACACACACACACACATGCATTTTCATTCATTTCTGGCCTGTAGACATCGGACTGGAGTGGGGTTTTAAAACTTCCTCCTCGATTGAACCGTGTCTTCCACTGACTGTTTTGGTCTCGCTGGGACTCCAGCTAGACTTTTTGGGCATGTATGTTCAGTCTCCTAAACTAGATAATAAGAGGGGAAATGTGGACAATTAGACAATGAGGACAAATGGAAATAGTCGAAACCTAACCGTGGGTCAGGTGAGCCCACAGATTTGGTTTACTGAGGGGAGCTATCGGACGTAGTCTTTATCCCAGCTTGGTATAGCTGACATGGATAGAGCACTGCCCTTGGCTTGTGGTGGGATGGACAGTGACCCGACCTATTTTTAGCCCCAGTTATGTCTACTGCTGTGTCATGTGCGCTTGTCTCTTGCACTCATTTTCCCGACCTTCCATCTTTCTAGCAGAGAAGCATTACTGGATTAATGTTGGGTGGAGCAAGCGTCTCATCGGCACCATTCATCCATATTCCACCTGAATGGTGGTCTTTCACACCGAGGGTGTCACGTGCCATTGATCTAATGTCCCTCCACATGAGGTCTGAATTACTGTGTTGTGGAGGTAAACTGTGATAAAATGGAGCTACTGTGCAGAGCATGACAGGCTGATTACTCACTTAAGTGCATGTTTCCTCACTTTTCAGGCATTTAAGCTGCGATTTCATGAGATAGGGTAACCATATTAAAAATATCTTTTTGTGGCAGTACATCTGTACAACTGCAGCGCTTTAGAGGTATGTTAAAAGCTCTTCTTGATATTTAAATGAATGAAACATGTGGGTGGACCCTGTTCTTATCCTGTCTGTCCCTCCTGAGAAGTCTCTGGTGGAAATCCTGTGGTCGCTCTGATTGTCATCTGTTGTTTTGCAGTGATTTGTCTCTGTTGTTCACTGCTTTATATAGAGAAGTGCCTCACTCTGCTTCCTGCCTCTGCTGAAGGTCAGGATACAGACACAATGATGAGTAAATCTGTTCACACCCCAAATTCAATTTTCACCCCCTTTAGGCATTTTAAACAAGACTAATAAGTGCAGCAGTTACTTGATTTATGCTTTCCCCTTCCTGTTTATAGATCGCCCATAATCAATCAGAATGTGGGTTTGATTCGGAATAAGTTCACGCCGGATTAATTGTTCATAAAACCATTTCAGGTTGTACTCTGAAGCCTGTTTTTCAGGGTTCCACTGGAACACGTTTGACGTTGGTGGTAGCTTCACCCCTTAGCATTAAACGTCTGATATGTTTACTCATAGGACATGGCGCATCTTTGCGCAATTGGCGCATCTTTAATAAATTAAATGTACACATTGTCTTCTTTGTCTGCGGTTCTGTGCTTTTCCTCTATAAAACAAAGGAGTACCGCCTGCTATTTTTCTCCTGGCTCTCTGAGCTCATACAGCCTCTGTTAGCCGCCTGATGTGATTGTCCATGATTAATAATTAGGGATGCACGATATTTTATCGTAAATTTTTCATTGGTCCGATAAAATCCAAGGTAATATATTGCAGTTTGAGGTTCAGGCAATGCAGCCATAAAGCAAGCCAAGACGGCAAAGACGTGCAGGTTATGCACGCTTTACTAGCAGGACCCAGGCTTGGCCCCATCACTGCCTGACTAATAATGAGCAGTACAGGAGATGAAACAGCATTGCTGGGAATACAGAGAGGTGGGAAGAAGATTTCTAGTTTTAAAACGACAAATTAATAACTCATCTGAAACATTGTCATTGCAGGTGAAGCAGTAGCAGCTAGCTGAAACTACACAGAGGGGTCGATGTATCTAGTCAGAATACCGTAAAATCTTTTTAATAGACAGTGAAACGGTTACAGAATTCACCTAATGTTTGAGGATGCACTTTATTTTATATATTTGATTACATTTTGTAATTGAGGCAAACACAGTATGTCAGTACATATAATTTCATATTTAAACACAGATACCTTTGCAGATAAGCCGTACATGTTAGAGAATTTTCATAGGATGCACTTTGAATCACCACGTTTTTGTGCTGTGACAGAAAAAAATAAACATTTCAAGAGAAACTTTTATGTTACAGATATGCCAGAGCTATTTAAACATCAGTTTTCCATCACTGCATCCAGCACAAACTGCAGATTATAGTAAACTTAAAAAAATTGGTAACTTATCTGTTACATTTTTTTTATATTGTACATTACTATTAATAATCCTATCATGCAGATAGGACAGTGGCCTCTTCAATTTCCATATTTGCTCCTGGTGTTTTTATTTGGTGTTTTCTTCTGCATATTTTTATAGGTTTTGTTTTGCATGGCGTGAGAGTACACACCACTGTCGTAGATGGTTGTATCACATCAAGGTCCCTGACTTGTGCGCATGCAAAGAGAAATTGGGCAGCTGCCTACCCCGTGTGCAAACGGTACCTGCTTGTTTTTTCAGTAGTAGCTGCTGTGTTCGCTGTCCAGCAGCTGGAAAGATGAACATATTACACCACATCCATCTCCAGTTTCACCCAAATCTGTTTTTTTGGAAAACTTTACCCAGCCTTTACTCACCGTCAACTTAACAGCTTGTGAAGAAAAAAACACTACTTTTTGTGCCAGTTCAGAAGCAGCTTCTCTGGTGTCAAACCAACATTTATGGTCTGAATTTCACTGACTGGTTTGGGAACAGAGTAGAGGACACTCGCACCTCCACATCCACGCTGGGAACAAAAGAATGCCAATTTTTAAATAATCCCAAAAATAAGTATTGAAAATAAAATTAAATACGTGTTCAAGTACAAAACCTGTACACACTGATACACACTGTATCTCATAGTCTGCATCTATCCTTGGGTTTGCAGCAGCAACAAGTGTTTTGTTCGGATGTGTTGGTGTGAGGTGCTTCATAAGGTTTGAGTAGCTTGAGGCAGACGTGGATAAAATCTTTTTCCTGGGCATAAGGTACACGTAACAAACATTCTTGCCTTTAATTTCACTCATGAAGTAGTGTCTGTACTTCCAGCTCGAAAACGCTATTTTGGAATCTCGGAAACTGGAACGTTTATAGCGTGCAGTGAGTGAAACAGCAGCCTAAGCCCGTTTAGGACCCCCCCCGTCCAAACTCCTGTCCTCGAGGGCTGGATGCAACACTTTATATTGTTAGTAACGGTGTTGTAACAATGGGAAATGTAATTAATTAGATTACTCCATTACTATAAAAATAACGCAGTTAGTAATGTCGTTATACTTGAACACCGTTACTCCCAACACTTGCTGAGACTAATAAACCTATCTGCTTTCAGATTCTTGGTTTCCAGCCTGATCGCAGGTCCTCAGTCTGACAAACGTAATGTGTAAATTACATTTCCATTCATTAATAAAGATATTCCCAAAGCTGCATCACTTAAATAGTTTTGTCTGTGAGATGCCAACTAAAGCAGTTATTGGTGCTAGAAAATGTTTTCCCTGTTCATATCGATGCTCGGCTAAGCGTTTTGCTGCATTCAGCCTAAGAGGATCTAATTCAATCCACGACTCTCACTTTTGCACCTGTGAATCTAGTTTTAAGACTTAGGCTTAGGAAAAGATGCCGTTCTGCAAAGTCTCCTTGCAGGAAAGTGTTTGCACCTGATGGGAGTAAGCGTAGGGGGAACCAAAGCTTTCCAACCTGCTTCCTAGTTATGCAGTTGTTACTATGTCTTTATTAAAACGTTTGCATCTGAATTAAAGCCACCTGGGATCATTTTTAAAGAGAACTCCTGCTTGTAGTGAGAATAAACCTTGTTTGACAAACATTTGCTTTAGCTGTAAAAACATAAACATTAAAGATAGCTAAAATATTCTACTTTCTCTAGAACAATGAGCTGTTTGTTTTCTGCACGCTTTGGCTAATGACGTATAAGGATTGCAGTGGTTTTTCCACTATATAGCAGCATACTAGCAATTTAGTTCTTTGGTATTTACTATACAAACCCAAGCTCACTGATAAGCAAAGCCGTGATGAAGAAATCACTGCAAACTTAAATGTGAGTGTGATTAATATTTGGTATTATTTGTCCATTAGGAAGTTGTTAAATGATCTGCAGTTCTTATGATGCGGCTGTACCGCTGCATCTGATGGGCTGCTGTGTGTTTGAGTTGCTGCATCTGTCGTGCTTCCTGATTGCAGGACTAAATGAAGCAGCATTTGTCAGGTTCCTCCGTGTCCACGGTCCATTTGATGGTTTAACAGAGGGAGCATCGTGTTTACAGCTCAGCATCTCTGGCATTTCTTTTCAGCGAAGACTAATGATGCTGGTTGTTCTTGTTTCCTTGTGACTGGAGCAGCTCAGAGCAACATCGTTTCTGTGGATCAAACGGTGTTAGGAAAGGTTTGCCACAATGGGTCACAATCGCCTTCGCCGACATGGAGTCTTGTCCAAGTCTACAACCCATATGTAATCTCCCAGATTGCATGGTGCAAACATAATAATCATCAGACATGTAGTAAATGCATACGATTTTAAAAGTAATTGGTATTTTTCACGTGGAACGATTGGGTTTGGTTAAACTGGTCAAACTGTGCTGGAATTTTAAGCTGAAAGAGAGAAAGTCACAAAGTGAAATGATCATTCACACATGCTGTAGTAGAAGCTTGTAATCACATTTAGCCCCAATATGAAGCACATATAATGCTTAATCATCTGTTATACTCTACATGGGACTAATAAAATCATGCTATCCTCCAGAAGCAGATTCATTTAAAAGTTATTTCTGTCTTTACTTTTAAACTTCTGCTGACCATGAGAAAAACCTCCAACTGGGTTTTCATCACACCTTCTGTTTGTATGTTAAAACCAGTATGATGCTCATCGCCGTGATTCTTCATAGTGGATTTTCTCCATCAACTGTCCAGTTCAAAGCGCAGTCTGTGGTTCATCAGCCTGTTGAGAGAGACGGTTTGTGTGTGATGACTGCAGATGCTCATCAAAACAAGGACACCCCCCCACCCCATGCAGGCTCCCATTCCACGCCAACTCAATCTACTTATCAGTGAGGTCATTAGCCTTGTAACCGTTATCTAGGTGACTGGCGGCTATTGCAAAGGTTGCTGTTTGTTCTCGCAGCTTACAGTGTTAGACATCAGCTCTTTGGATAAGGCCTAAATGGATAAAGCTGGAGTTTTCCTGTTAACTCCTCCTGGGGATCTTTTAATTGGTTGGTGGGTTAATTGAACTAATCGGAAATAAAAGACTAAAGACCTTGCCCCTGAAGCCTGATTCCTCAGTGTACTTGCTTAAAAATCCACTTTTTGTAGCAGTCACGTGCACATTTATGCTCTGAACAGGCAGCATGTCCCAACATGTCCAGCTGCTGGAGTATTTTCAGGATGCTTTAAGTAACAAGTCCAAGCACTGACACCTTTCTTTTGGACATGGTAATTAGTGGCTTAGATTTTTGCAGTGAAGGGGACTAGTTGTGTCTGTTATGCATGGCTGCTGCATGGGGGGAGGGTATATACATAACAGGGCACTGCTTTCCTCCATTTATTTTAAGAACAGAAAGTTGTAATCTAGTGGTTTTCTCCAGATTTCAGCAACCGTTAACGTCACAGCCTAGCCGCTGTTCCTTTGTAGCACTGCAGTAGCGTGCTCTTTCTTTATGCTGGTGATTTGCTCTTACTTGTATAAACTTTCTGAAACTCAGCGTGGGAAGTTGCACAGACAGAAAGAGCTTCAGTTATGCAATGACCCCATAAAACAAAATTAATATTTTACAGCACCAATAGTATTATGCGTTTCTGACACGGACAGATCGCTATGAAGCAGTAAAAACTGTTTGTTTTGCATGTGTGCACTCATGGTCAGCTAAGTTAGTTCGTTCTGCAATTTGAGCCAACTCTTATCTACTGAAAGACGCCATCAAATGATAATAAAACATCTAAATAGTGTACTGAATAACCAGACTAGAGGCCCTTATTGAAACGGTGGCAGAAAAAAGTGGCTGTAAAATAAAAGTTTGATCTGAATAAATGTTTTTATCAGTAATGTAATAAACTGTAGAAAGCCCAACGTGATGTATTTGGAACGTAAGAAGATTAGACTCCATTAATTTTGATGTTAAATATAACTAATATATTAACATTTTTTGTTACATTCTGTGAAAGGGCAAAATAAAGAGCTTTTTATTCCAACCGTTGCAATATGTGTTCAACTTGTAGCCAATTAGCAGACATTAAGTTTCTAATAAATACACTCTAAAGCACACTAATGAGCAAAGAAGAAGAATAAGTTTAATCAAGATGAGAAAAAGGAAATGTAAGCAGATGTCAACCAAGATCTTTTCCATTTAATGATCACTTCAGAGCTAAAAGCATGCAACTTTGTTTTTCTTCTCATAGAGTAGTCGGCTCTTTTTAAATAAAAAGAAGATTGTCTAAATGTTTTTATACCTAATAACGTTTATTTATGTTTTATACACACTCACTGGATTGTTTTGATAAGCTTCTGCAATGTCACAGATTTTATTTCCATCCAGTGTTGCATTAATGTGTCACTAAGATCTTGCTGACCGCTGCACACAGCTTTCTCCAACACATCACACAGATTCTCAGTGGGGTTATGGCCTGGACTCTGTGGTGGCCAGTCCATGTGTGGAAATAATCCCACGCTTCCTAAACCAGTCCAATACAAGCCCGCTGAATCCTGGCATTGCCATCAGCGTAGAAACAAACCATTGATGGTATAACCTGCTCATTCAGTACGTATGATGTGGGGGACCTGCAGTTGGTCAAGTCTCGGTTCAGCAACAGCATGTGCTCAAAGAACGAGGTCAGCTGATGCCTGAATATCCTCAGTATATATTTAACCCAATATATTAGGTTAAGTTAGGCTTTGATAACCTATAAACCAGTAGATGAGATTGATTTCTTGTCCTTTTCTTTGCTTTTATTTTTCTGGTGTCAGTAATGCTAAATTATATGTAGCTCAGTGTTGTATTAGTGGGATTTCATATATTTTATTTGTACAATTCCTTTGTCTCGTAAAGAGAAAACATGAAATTTGGCAGTGTTGAGTTGTACATCTGACACACGACCAACAAACGGAATAACCAGAGAAGAAGATGCAGAAACTGCTAAATATAAAGCTCCCAGAGTAAATGAAGTTCAGGAGAACAGCCAAAAACTTGGTTTAAATCTTCTGATGTTTTTGAATGCGTGTAAACCACTTCATAGTGGTACATTACTGCTAGCAACCAGTGTCAAAATGCGGTAGTTATCTCCAAACTAGCATAACGGATCTTTTTCAACTCATCAGTCAGAAACCAGTTCAGCAAACCAGCCCGGAGAGTTTGAACAATTCTTCCTGTCTATATTAAGGATCATTTAACCATTAAGCTGTATTTCAAATGGAGAAGTGTCATGAGGTCATGCGGGGATTCCTGTTTTAGTGCCTTGAGCAGTTTTGCACTAAACTCACCAGCTCTAATTTATCTACAACCACAATTACTCCTTTCATTCCTTATGAAAAGCTAAATTATGCCCCGTAAATCCACTTTTTCCCACTGTAAAATCAGTTGTACAGAAAGGAGGCATTGATCCAGACAGGAATCGGCCTGTCTTTCTAAAGCACTTTGCCCACACACAAAAGAAGTTTTGCTACATGCATGAAACACATCATTTACAGTACATGTAGCATGTAGATGTAGCACTTTTTTCTGTTTTGTATTGTCACCTGTGTGTTTAGCTTCAGGCTCTTCCTGTCAGCCTCAGCTTGAGCACACCTAGCTGCGCAGGTTTCCTGGGAATGAAAGGGATCTTGGATTTCCTGTCATGACGCATGTCGCCACAGGGAGCCTACAGTTTAACACATAATCATTCTGATTTGAGAAGACCTGGCTCGTGGTGGTTTTCTTCAGCAATATCAAAGCTGGGAGTGAAAGTCTGTCCCTAGTTTAATAATCTCTTTTATTATCTCACTTACACCTAGCCTGTTTTATCATCCTCCTCTTTCGACCTTCGTCATTATTCTGCCCCCGAGTCTTCATCCCAGTATCCCCATCTCTGTCTTGTGTCCTTAACTTTTGCTCCAAAGCTCTAAATAAACAGACAACAAGCGTCTGTATTCATCTATTTGTCTGGATCCATTTATAGTATGGGTGGTCCCAATGGGAATCAAACCTTAAATGGTGCAATGTCAGTGCTGGGCTGTACCAGTTGAGCCACAGAGGGCTGCAGCACAAAAAAACAACCCCCCGCTCATTTTCCACATCCAGAAGAGGGAAAAAACCCAAGCGAGGATGAGCCCAGAAAAGGCAATAGAAAGGTTGTGCTGTTATATCTGTCACGATGTTGTGACATGTTGGTGTCGGAGAATCGCTCGCAGTAAAGTCTCTACTTTTGTTTAAATGACTGTAAAAAATTTATGATGTGCTGGTGGAAATTGACAAGGTACCACAACGCAGCTACATTCGTGTGTTTACTGTACCAGCTGGAATTCTTACACTCTGTATCGAAACATAATGTCCGGGTTGTTGAACATTCCCGCAACACATGCCCGGTATTCCAAGCTCTGGTTCCTGCAACCACCATGTTGGTATTTTCCCTGTTGGGCTGATGGAGGAGCTCTGGACCTTGAAGGCTGCCATAAAATCATTTGTTCCTGGGATCAAGCAGTTTTCAGCTGGCAGTGGAAGATGTCAGCATCTTTTTTTCACTGAGTGCCTCATCCACAGCATTGTAGGGTAAACATCGCATATTATAATTTTCATTAGGATATTGTTGTCAGAACTGTTTCAGTGTCCAAAGTGGGCTCACAAATCATCATTTTCAACTAATAAATCACTGGCTAATGTGTTGTCTTATATATTTTGTGATATCAGAGGACTGTTTTTGGATAGTGGACCTGACAGGATTTGGCTAGAATACCCTGATCAGCTACTTTTTTGTCTGGATAAAGATGTATTGATATTGCATGAAGTGATACAACTACAAACAAATGAATGAGGGCTGAACTTAGCATAAGGGGATTTCTACCTTGTGTAAGCCCAGCAGCTAACCAGTATACACCAGTGCAGAAATGGTAAGCATGTTAATACAGTTGAGACTAGCTCCCTTTTTAAAAGTAAAATCACACAAACGCTTGTTAAATCTTTTAAGTTTTATCTTTTGATGTTAAATTGACAGTAAAACGTCCTGTTTTAACAGAATCCCCTCTGTGCTGTGAACAAGAGCTCTACCTGGACATGGCTTCTTTCTGTAAACTAGATTATAAAAATTTCCCTGGAATTTTCTTTTGAACCTGAGTGAAGAATTTCAAAACCTCTAGCTAGCTTTCACTTCCAGCTGTCCTTTAGCATATAGCAGCGGTTATATTTATAGTAAAAGTGGAGAGGTCTGAAATAAAGATTTTTTGGAAAGGCCACTGCTCATTGATGACACATAAGGTTTACTTCACACCTAATCAAATATGTTTCATCATTGTGAATATCTATAAAAATATCATGTAACATTGACTAAAAGCTGCTCCAAGCCCATCAGATCCAGTGAAAACGTGCGTCCACTGAGTGTAATTAGCTACGTCTGTGCATAACGTAGTCAAGCGTCACTGCCCTCATGTCATGTATCTTTGGTGTGTGCGTGGTTGTTTGCCAATACATCTGCTAGAGTGCAGTGCAGATTTCCGTGTTTACTTCAAACATCAGTTTCACTCTCAAGCCATCGTTGTGACATTGAAGAAGATCAAGATTATGTTCAAACATAAAAAGAAGCAATGCAGTAAGAGGGGCCATGGGATATATCACAGTGATCTCCTTTGTTTCGTTGGCTGGTTACATGTCAGCTCTACTGTGCAACACTGCCGCCATGGTTGCTAGTGGTGTTACTCCATTTGTTCCACATCTTCAACCTCCTACAACGGACCAAAGCACACACATAAATGATGCACAAGACTAGCAGAGGCCTTGTTCATATGCATTTTAAACATAAAGCATCAGTTAGGCTTAACCCTCTTAAAACAGACCTGTCGGCGCCGACAAGATGTGACATGCACACTTCATATGATCATAACTTCCGAACTGCATCACATCACAGCAGAAAATGGTCCTCATTACAGTAGACTGCAGGCATGCGCTATGAGCGTCCAATCACAGACCAGATTCAGAGGGTTGTCACACATTTGTAGCGGGAGCGTTGGTACCGTAACTCCTGAAGTATTTGTGCAAGTTGGTGGTCACATGATGGTTAACATGTAACTTAGTCCTGTAAACCCAACCGAGCTGTACAAAAGTAGAAAATTATAAATGGCATCTAATTTCACTGGTATGTTTGGTAAATATTCATGTAATTTAGCCTTTGTCTCCTATCTGTATCGCTGCTTTACAGATGAACAGTCATTTATGAACAGTCCTTCACAATTACTAATTTTTTTCTATAACCACACAAATCACAAGACTCAGTCAGGATGTTGGTGGGAATATAATTTATAAATCTTCTGCCATACGTCCCTACTCTGTCACGCCTCTTGTGGAACTCCCAGAGCAAAAACAGTGACACAACTGGTAATACAGAGACACTCACAAATACGCAGCATAGAAGTGTAGGTATTTATGGTATCATATGGTGTGGGACTTTTCTTTTTTTGCTAAATGTTTCTTACCTTTTAGCTAGACTAGGAGATGCAACCCAAATGTTTTCTAGATTATCCAAACATGGGAAATGCTGGAGGATTTATTCAGAGCTATATCTTTTGCTATATCTTGTGTTATAATCAAGATCGCCTCTGTGACTGGAGTTGTATAGCACTCTTGCTGTTATCTTAACATTTTGCTGTCTTATCACATCCTTGATAAAGCTTAGCAAGGGAAAGAAACATAGAACCTGTGTAGCAACAGTCAACGCGAGTGTTGGATGGGAAGAAAACCTTCGCCAAGCCTGGCAACGCAAAGCAACAGGGTCTTTTTTAATATCTGCTTTTTATCTGCAGATGCTATCAGGCTGCAGTGTTGACACAAAATAGGATAAATCAGCTTGTTTCGTGTTATGGCTTTAACAGGTCTGTGTGCGGGCTTGGAAAACTCTTTGAAGCACCAGCAAAACTTCCTGCGCAGACTTCAGAAAGCAATGCAGCCCCAGCCAGTTTGAGGCAGCGTTTCTCACATGGTGGCAGGCTTTGAGCTGTTTCACTCTGGTTCTGATCTATTGTTTTGTCAAGCCCTGCCTCCCTCCGTTTCTTTGGTGTTTGTGGTTTCTTAATATTTTGGGAACATCCTGTTTGTTCCTTTTAATGCTACGGGGCACAGATTGTTTGGTTTAAGGCCTTTGACCACTGCTGCCCTCTTATTATTGTGACAGGGCAGGA
This sequence comes from Pseudomugil gertrudae, assembly GCA_037177535.1. Taxonomy (NCBI): domain Eukaryota; kingdom Metazoa; phylum Chordata; class Actinopteri; order Atheriniformes; family Pseudomugilidae; genus Pseudomugil; species Pseudomugil gertrudae. The sequence continues at coordinate 2,794,517 of JBAMHV010000024.1, forward strand.
AAGATGGACCGAAGGAGACAGGAATGACATAGATGGAGATGAAAAAATAAATGAAGAGTGAAAAATACAGACACAGAGATGGAGAAATAAGTAGGAAGGGATGGCAGAAATGTGCTGTGGTGGATTGGTGGGAGTGTGAAGGGTTACTACGAACAGACAGCATTGGGAATTCTAGTGGCACTGGTGGGCAGCGTAGCATTTTAAGCAATTTAATGCTCTAGGGCATGTTTACGTACTGTGTAAGTGATTCCCCGTTTGCTTGAGAGATGTTTTAATTATGATTTTAACACGCAGCTCAGATAAGAAATATGCCACTGTCCCTCTTCTTCACCTTTGGGTATCCAGCTGCTGTGTTTGTACATGCAAAGCTTTTACCTTGGCCGTACCTCCCATCTACAGCCTGGAGCACCTCTGGTTGAGACATTAAGGGACTTGCTTTTATTTTTGACTGTAATTTGCTGGATGTTTTTACTGAGCTACTCGCTGTTGAATCGCTGAAAAAGATCAACTTTTTGAACTTCCTCTGGCACTGAAACACTCCCTTTTTAGGACAAGCCTATTAGAAACCCAGCTTTAATTTTTTTCCTTTAGTGACCTTTGAAGACTTTTTATCCAGCCCTCACTTTATTGCATTTATCCTTACTTTGGAAGTACTTTTGCAGTTAGACAGCTTTCATTTCTACAAGATGAAAGCCGTGTATTTATGCATAATTAGGCATAAGGGTGTGGGCCTGTTTTTAACCCTACAGCATACTCTAAAAATAGAAAAAGAACAATTATACATGTTTAGCTGAGTAATTTTAACAGTTTTCCCCACATTTTGTTATTTTTACATTTAACCAGGAAGTGCCATCTAGATGAGAAATCCTCTATAAAAGTCCAAAGGAGCAGCCGTACAAACGGGTTAGGGTTAGGGTAAACGGATATATCAAAGAAAAATGAACAAGCAAACAAAAAACAGCTGTTGATGCAGCATTTACTGAGTCATTGACATTTCTTTAATGATGCTTAAAATGAACTCCTAAATAGGAATTATTTTCACTTGAGTTTTTAAAAAATGTTCCTATTTAACACGGCTGCATGATATAACCTTGAATCAATATCACAAATAATTGAAAACGTTGCCTCGATTACATTTAATTAATCGTTTTAGTATTGGGGCTGCCTCACAGTAAGAGGATTGCTGGTTCAAATCTGACCTCGGGTAGTGGCTTTTCTGTATGGAGTTTTCCCGTGTTAGCGTGATTTCTCTCCTGATACTCCAGCTTCATCCCACCGTTTAAAGGATGTTAGAAAATAGATGAGTGGATGTTTCAGTATTCTCATCTAACTGAAAGGTTTTGTTAAATTTTTTTTATAATAGGAGAGTAATTGATTAAATTAAATGAGGAAATTAGGTCAAGACACACAGTTTAACTATATTAGGTCATTTGATGGTTATTTATATTTTTCTAAATGGCATTTAGAAAATAAATTTTATTAATTTTTGCAAAGCATTAAGCCACAGTTGCCTGGAGACCCAGATGTATATTAAATCAAAGCTTTCAAGCAATCCATACACTAAAATTGTTATTGGAGGTCACATTTGCAACATTTTGCAATAAAATCTTAGTTTATTTTCCCTGACATTTATACCATTTTAGATTATTTAACATAGTTGGAAGAGTTTTTTTTAATTATGTCTGCTGCAAAAGAACCAGATGTGTAAAGGATTGTGTCATCTGCATAGAAATTTAAGATTGCACGTCATTTAGTAAAAATTTTTTTAAAAATGCTAAATTAAATACAGTTATAAGGCTTAAAGTTTCTTCTGTTACTTTTCATAAAATAAAAATGTCAGTGTTTTTTAATGGATTTTGTTCATCACTGTCTTATGTCATAGCCAAAATAAACTTATTTCTGCAAGATTTAATCTGCCATAACTAAATCATAATTAATTCTTTGACAAAAATCATTGTAAGAAAATTGTGATCATGGCATCCCTACTGGGTTCACCCCTTCAGTCATCTCTGGAAAGTCTGATTTGTCCATTTTGCTGTACCCGTATTACCTATAGCTGTGGATTCTGCAGAAATATTGCATGCATTGAGGAAGAAAAGTAAGTCATTGTTATAATAAATGTTTGCTTGTTCATCCTTTTATTGTTCAGTTATTTAAGTCAGTCTCTCTAAAATGTAGTAGATTTAAGTTTTTATCTGCCATTTGTCCACATTGGTTCAACAAAAGGCCATTGCAGGTGAGCTCACCTCAGCAGGCTCTCTTCAGTCACATCCATGAATTCATTTCTTACCTCATGTCAAATCCTGGAAAGCCTTTCTATCCCTCTCTCCATCTTTCTGTCTCCCATGTCTCTCTTCCAAGCAGCATTTTTGTCTCGTTACCTCACCCGTTATGACTTCCAGATGCCCCCCTCCTCCCCCTGTCCCACTCTGGAATTGGAGATGGGGTTAGTGTGCGGTGTGGATGTAAAGCTTTGGACACTGAAACTGGCTGAACTGCTGACTGAGCGTGTGATGGCTTTTTCTGTTTTGTCAAAGTGTCTCCACTTGCACATTTTTAAAATCCAATCAGCCTCTTTCTCCCTTATGAGCTGAGTTGTTTGTTTTCATTCTCTCTTCTGACTTTGTCACCATTTTCCCTCTATTATTTTTATTCCATATTTTGCTTTTGCTTCTTTATTTTTGTCTCTCCAGTTAAATGTTGATTACAAGTAAAATCATCTGTTTTATTTATGTGTGAAATAACTCAACATATGTTGACTTAAATGGTAAATGGTCTTGTACTTGTATAGCGCTTTTCTACACATCAGTGCACTCAAAGCGCTTTAACACTATTCAACACATTCACCCATACGCTCACACAAACACACACACATTCACACACTGGTGATGCAGCACCAGGAGCAACTGGGGTTTCAGTGTCTTGCTCAAGGACATTTCAACATGTGGACCGCCAGAGCCGGGATTTGAACCACTAACTTGCTGGTTAGGAAATAACCCGCTCTACTACATGCGCCACAGCCGCCGACTTATGTGATGACATCATATGTTGACTTGGTTTTCGTGCCCAGTAGTCAAACAAACTGAGTCCAAATAGAGGAGAATTGGAGCTAATTTGAATAAAATATTTTCAGTATTAATAAAAATGTAAATTCTCATAATTTAATAACTTTTTCTGCTTTAAATTAGGTTATTTTTAAGCCAGATTTATTTTCAGCATCTATGTTCTCGCAATGATTTTTTATTGTCACACTTTTTTAAAAGTATCTAATTTGTTATTTTGATTGACAAATATTGACACACTGATCCCATTGATCAATAAGCCATCCCCCTCCAACACAAATTGTATAAAAACCAACTCAAACTACAAGATGGTGTAATCACAGTGATGTAATGACTGATTGATTTTAAAAGGTATGATTAGTTGACTTTAAAAAAACTCATTAAACACCCATCACTAGTCAGTATAGTTCTGTGGAAATCCATAGTTTTTCCTTGCTCTCATATGTACAAACACTTAGTTTCAGCTTTTTTTGCGTTTTAGTCCAAGAACTCCATCGTCCTGAGTTCATTGGCATTTCTGAGTTTAAGGGTGTAGTTAAACCTAATTCTTCACTAGACTCGTACAATTTGGGACTCAGAACCAGTCAGAACTTGTCTCACTACACTGTACCAAAACAATCGGATCTTTTAGGTAACGCATTCTCATCCTTGCCAGAGGAGGCGCTGTCTCGAGATTTAGTAAAGGATGTTGGACTTGTATGTGCTTATACTTTCTGTATTTGGTTTACTTGAAGTAAACCAGGACCTTGAATCTTTGATCCACATCAGAGTTTATCCCCAAACAAACCGGACTCTCCAAACTAAGACGGAAATCAGAAGGACTTCTGCGAATGGTGTCCTGAATAAGTCTGTAATGACTCGCTCAGCTGTAAATACATTTGCTTGAACGCTTCCTTCAGTAATCAAGCTGTCAGACTTTGGAAACCGTTCCATTAAAATATGCAGAAATGTTCTCGTTTCATTTTGTTGCACCGTCACGCACCTTTTAGCTTCCATTTGTTTTACATTTGGCTCATTAACTTTCTGAGAAATCCGGCTAAACGTGGGCAGAAGGATATTTTTAACTTTGGTATTACATAATTCTGTGTTGTAAGATTGTACAAACCCGGTGTGAGAACAACGGGATCTGATTGGTCATAAATCAAGGAAACTGTGACGAGTAGACAGTCGGCACTGCTTATTATGTGTGTTGAGCGGGCAGCCATTCAAGGTGTGTCACAAAGTTAATGCTTAAAAATGACAATTATTTTTTAAGAACAATAAAAATGCATTATTTATTCATCTAAAAGTTTTGTATGAGTATCAGATAAGCAATTTACGTCTAAAACACTCAAAATACTAGAAAAACAAGAAGGGTGTGGACTGCCCTTCAGCCTTTTAATTATCATATTTCTGTCTACCTGGGTCTTAACTCGGTCTCCTATTTGTCCTTTCTTACCAAACAAACTGCTTCTTTTTATACATGCAATTACAAATTAACACTATTTTATGTGGTAATGGATCATTTGGTGTGTATGAGAAATTGTAAGGTATGCAAACTACTACAAACACAAAGCTAGTTACACCCTCACTGACTCAGCTGTGAGTAGATATTGTACGACATGCGAGACGCTCATGCATTCACATATTTCACACAAACACACCCATGTGATATGGCTTGGAAGAGACCAAAGCTAAGACCCTGCTGTGTGCGTGTGTGCGCGGCATGCCTAACACACTTGCTGGTTATATTTCACACACAATGACTTTGCGTTGACTTGTGGAGATAGAGTGAAGACGGCCCGATTAGTGCTCAGTATTTTGGTCTAAACCAGTCTGACCATGAGGATTAGGTGGCGTCTCATGTTTTTCCAGTTTCACTACATTGTAAGGGTTACTCCTGTTCTTTCACAGCGTTCATGCAGCTGTACACATGTTGCTTCCAATCTACTTATTCAATCTAATTATACTTATTCATCATTCATCTCCTGGTCAATGTTTATTCACTGCAATTAATGTTACAGACATGTCAGCTTGGCCCACGTTGCAAAACTGCAAACAAAGAGCACCACTCAGACAACATCTTACCTTTCCAAGCGTTGCCACGGATTCCTAACACACCTTATCATGGCAACAGTTGCTTTGTTTATGTCAACCTCTATATATCGCTAGTGATCTTAGATGTTTGACAGAAGTTTTTTTATGCCTGTAAAGTGAACGTGTCATTAAGATAAAGTATAAACGCACCGATCTCCGGCGTAAATATGTCGGCAGTGATAACAGTGCTCTTGTTTAAGTGTGAGTGTCTCAAATATTGACTGTCCATCCTTATTAAATTACTTTTTGTTTCCAAAGCACTGGTATTGAAAGTACTGAACACATTAAACAGATTACAGGCCAGAATAATCTGACGCCCAATAAGAATACATTTTCATGTCTTCCTTGGTTACTCTTCCAGAGAAAGACTTGGTCACTGTGTCAGGTGTGGGGGACTAGAACTTGTATGTATGCATATATTTGCATGTGTCTATGTTTGCACATATACTTTGTTGTGAACGGGCCTGTGGGCTCCTGGCCCACAGATGAAAGACATTTCTCATGTGGCTGGTTTAGTGGAGCTCCTGAGTCAGCGTGCAGCCACTAATCACTGTTTGCTCCCTCTTAGCTTGCCTCACTGTTCTCCCCCCTATCCTATAGCCTACTATCCTGGTAGCTCCCACTTCTATAATTCAGAGTGAGTGTTCTGGACTGTGTTGTTGCCTTTAGAGCATTGAGACATAAACATAAGCCAGGAAGAAGACTATGAGAGAGACAGGTTTTCAATTCATGCTTTTTAAAAAGTTGTCTTTTGAACTACACTAAAATTAATGTAGCTGGAGGATTTATTTTTAATGTATCATGTATAGTAGCTGCACAACTGATGCAGATGGAGTGTGTGTCCTGTTTCAGTACAGAAATGGTGGCTAATGCCCTTCATTCAATACGTATACAAGTCTGATTGAAAGGGTCAGAAATCACATGGTAGTACTTCCACACAGCTGCGCTCACATAGCTGGGGTGCATGTCAGGTTGAGCCTCTGTTCTGAGCCTTTGAGTCTCTTTAATCATCTATCTCACGCAGACACCGCGCGAGTATAAACTGCTCCTTAAGATTGGTTTAAAACGGACTAGCTGCACCATTGTGACAGCTCCCATTGGGAGATGGCTGGGTTTCCATTTATGCTTTAAAATGAGCAAAACTATTGTGCAAAAATGAGCCAAAAGATTAGTCCAGTACACACAGTTACCCTAAACCAGGAATCTGGGGTCCTGGTTTTTGACGTCAGGTTCTTAGAAGTTTCCTGCTGCAACACTGACTCTACCAGGACTAAGGGCTTAAACAAATTTCCAAAAACTTCCATTGTAGAGGAATGACTTCTGTCTTGGTAGTGTAAAACCAGACATCTCATGCTTGTTGAGCCCTCTTTTCTGTCCCCTCCAACCTCAACCAGTTGGGGCCATTCTTCATGGTTCTGGTTCTGCTGGAAGGATTTTCTTTCCATCTAAAGAAGATTCAACACATTCTGTTTGTTATGAATTGGTGAACCCAATGAACACAGTTATAAACTGCACTGATGTGTATGATGTAATAAATGACCTCTGCATGTTTGTTGCAGTTCAGTGCAGGTTTCAGCGTTACCAGTCACCCTGTAAAAATCACCATTACAATGCAGCTGGAACACATAAAAACAAATGTCTCGACCTTACAGTCAGGATGTGCTGTATTTATGAGGAGCTTCTGAGTAGACATCAGAAACTTTAATGGAAACATCACATTTATTTCTTGTCCAAAGCTGCTGAGACTTATTGGAGGCTGTGTGGGGTCCAGCTGGTCGGATCAGAACCACTCTACAAGGCATTTTTCCATTTGCTTTTCATTTGGGCTAAATCTGCATAGCCCCAGCGGGTGAATTTCAACCAATGACGGATGACTTGACGTGAGTGAAAGAGTTCTGTGGAGCTGAACTAGAAGCAAAGGCTGTAACAGTGGAAATCCACGCCGGACGCAGAGGTCTGACTGCACGTCTGTGTCCGCTCAGTGCTGCAGCATCATGATCGAGCTTTGAGAAAACCTGACACCTAATGTCGTTTTAACTGATAAATCCAGAGCTGTTTTCACAGTTTAAGGCCAGTTTCCCCCTAAAACAACTGGATGTCACATGTGAACATTTTCCAATGATCTGCAAAGAGAAACTAAAGGTGAACTGATCTTCATAGGGTGACCTAAATCTTGTATATTGTAATGGGACACTTTTATGTTAAAATGTGGTCCGTTTGTCTCAAAAATATATGTTGGCCCTCCCACTCAGTGTGACCACAAGCCGTCACTGGTAAAGGCGCTTTTCCACTAGTACCTACTCTAAGGCCTTACGCGAATATACCCAGAAACATTAGGATGTTTCCATTAGGATGTGTCGTGCCGTGCAGTTACATTTTCTGTACCTACTTCGTTGTGGTTCTAAGCGTGCCGGGCCGTGCGGGTAGCGTGACGTCCACAGGCTGGCGTCCATTGATTGGTCTGATATGATCCAGGGTGTTTCGTCTT
>JBAMHV010000024.1:2810324-2840112 GCA_037177535.1 Pseudomugil gertrudae
CCGCAGAACAGAAAAACTGAGTAGATGTAGCTGTAGAGGAAGGTGATAAGCTGTAGATTTGGTTAAAGATAAATAGTTTTAAATTGTTAATGTCATATTTCCTACAGAAGCTAGTAAACAAACTGCATCACTGTTTTAGTTCTGATGTGATGAGAACTGTTGCGTCCTTCGTCTATAGAACACGCCACAAAGGCCATCTTTATTATTCCCATATTAAGGAACTTGGAAAGCTACCAGTAAGAAATTGGGCTTTCTCCTCCTCTTAACTGGTTTGATCTCATTGCAAAGAATGCAAGAATGCAGTTTTATGTGGCTGGTTCTGTGTGGTGTAAAAAGGTAAAGAAGCAGAAATCAGAGGCTTCTTTCTAACTAACAGCGTCAGAAATATTCACAGTTTTGGAGTTTTCATGTGAGAACACTGATTTCACAGGAATGTGTGATGAAGTGTCTGGCAGCCTTGTAGATCAGGATGAAAGCTGTCTACTGGTGTTGGAGGTTTCCTCCTGCCCCTGATTTTCCTCTATTCTCACCTGTTTCTTTCAGTTCGTCTTCATTCTTCATCCTTCTATCTCTACTTTCCCTCTATTTTCCTCTTTTACTTTTGTGTTTGAACTTTTCTCGTTTTTTTTTTCATGTTCATATTTCTTCCCAACAACACCTTGTGTGAGATATGAAGCCTTTCACTGAGTGAAACATGATTCCACATTGGGTCCTTTCTGCTTTTCTCACGGTTTCCAGCAGAAATCTGGGTCAGCTTTTTTCAGAATGCTTGACTTTGACATTTGTTTCTTTTCCTTTTTATGCAGGTTGCTGTAGTAAAAGTTAAAAACACTGACAAGGTATTTGCCATGAAGATTCTCAACAAGTGGGAGATGCTGAAGCGAGCAGAGGTTAGTATCAGCCCTCTAATGGTCCGTTTGGCTCTTTACATCCCTCTCACTGGATATGAACAGCAGCATGTTGCCATGGTTTGGAAAATTTCCTTACAGGAAATAATAATGAGGATCCCTGGTTTTCGGTTGAATTGGATGCTTGTTGATGAGCTGCACGAGCTGCTGCTGCATGTTTTTCTCATCGACCGCTCCCTATCAGTCGGACATTCCAACTGTTCCCCCGGGTCCGAGATCTTCACGCATCATACGTCACGAGACAAAACTGCTCCCTGATTGTTTGTGTGTGTAAATGCTGGGAAACATGGGAAACACCACAGAGCAACAAATGTACGAGTGATTGTAGTCTCTGCATGGAGGAGGAGCCTCAGTGGTCAGAACATTTAGACTGGGATGAAACACCCTGCTATAAAGATATTTTAGGATAAAATGAGGATTTATTTAGCAGCTTAACTAATAATCCTCCTTTAGTTACAGCACTGTTTATATTTAATATGTTTGTTATATGAAAGCACCTGTCACATATCACAAACTGTGAGCTTAATAAGGACGACTTGGTCATTAAAATGAAGTGAGTTAATAAAGGTTGATGCAGTTGAATGCATTTTGTCTGCATTTGGAATATCATTTGCAGAGTAGCAGCACGCAGTTATAAAAGATTGTGTCCTGCATGTGTTGCCGTGCTCTAAAGGTTACTGTACGTGTCTGCAGACGGCGTGTTTTCGAGAGGAGCGGGACGTTTTGGTAAATGGGGACTGTCAGTGGATCACCACCCTGCACTACGCCTTCCAGGATGACAATTATCTGGTAACACGGCCATTGCTTTCCTCTAAACTCTGTGTTTAGACCCATCTTAGTAGCGGGCTGTTCTTGTATGAAATAAGCTGTAAGTTCTGGTTAGGTCTCATCAGAATGGATTTTCTCTGATTACTATAGCTTTAACATGAAGGCTTTTATCTGCATTACCTTGTACGTGAAATAAAAGTATGCAATATTTGCTACAGAATGATTTGATTATGATTCAGAGAGCAATGATTATCAGGATTTTCATGCATAATAAGGGGTTTTTCTCTCTTTATGGTTACCCTTTTTTCCATTCAGTGTCCATTAATTCAAGTAACCAAAAATAATTCCCTCCATCTTTTATTCACGTGGAACAACAAATAAATCCACACATCATTTTCTTTTAGTCTTTAAATGTTTCCCCAAAACCTCCAGAAAAGTGTGTTAGCGATAGTTAGGCGCAACATCCTCCTCCTCTACTCTGGGCTGGAACAGAGCTGCTGTCCTATGTTTTGTATTATTATTAATATTTTTTTGGTTATAAACCACTTGCTTATGGAGTAAGTCTTATGCAGGTCTTGTCTGTTCTCATGTCCATAAAAACCCTAAAGTTTTTAAATGCTAACTCTCAGATCTAATTGGTAAATCGTTCGCTCTGTAACAGGAGCTGCAAGGCTAGCTGCTAGCTTCCTGTTAATCTCTGTTTACCGTTTGCCAGCCAGACACTTTAGGGAGATGGGCCGGTCCATTCCCCTTGTTTCCAAGCTGCAGAAGGACTTTTAGCTTCCTATTACTACTTAAAGCTGCGTATCTGTCACTTGATAAATTGTTGTTTTTAAAAAAATGGGATCAGACCGTGTAGCACCAAGATGAGCTGATTAAGTGGTGAATTTTCACCTAAACACATAATAAAGAAGACTTGCTGCCCATCCTTATATTGAAGCATAGATCTAACAGCCTTTATGTTTTATGTGTTGTCTATTCTGCCCATAGCAACAGCTTCAGAGCTGTGCTCGTAGTAGCTGTGCCATCTAGTTCATTTATAGAGCACAGTTCCACCCCTGCACCCCTGCTGGTTAACTCCCAGACTCAAACCAACACACTTTTTACCACGAAGCACAACATGATTTTGAATTGAAGGAAATTGAGTAACAGGAGTAAACGGGGCCAAAAAACCCAAAGAATGATTTAGAAGCTGGAACTTCTCCCTCTAAACGGCTGCTGGAAGCAGTTTTTCTCCCATAAACCTGACACTTTGTTCTCTCTCCTTGACCCAAAGTTCAGATGCCACGACTGCTTGTCATTCCTTTGCCTACATTCTCACAACAAACGCTGGACACTCCCATGGCTTAAAAATACACACTGATGCCATGTAGTCATTTATTATTTATTTTCAGGAGAATCATGAAAAAATGAGTTGTTTAGGTTCTTGTTTTGTCTTTGTTGTAATGAAACTTAGAGATTTTTAGTGATGGAGGAGAGTTGGGGAGGCCGGTGATGCTATTTGTTTGACTTTCTGTATTTTTTAATATCTGATTTTCATCTTAACGGCACCTTTAATAATCGAGGGTTTCTGTTTCCCGTCACTTTGTAGTACTTGGTCATGGACTACTACGTGGGTGGTGACCTGCTGACTCTGCTCAGCAAGTTTGAGGATCGTCTGCCAGAGGAGATGGCCAAGTTCTACCTAGCTGAGATGGTGCTGGCCATCGACTCTGTTCACCAGCTGCACTATGTCCACAGGTGAGGTCCTGGAAGGTGTCTGTCTGTTATGATGTATAAATGTATGTAATAATCATTTTTGGCAAAGGGACTGACTGAGCAATAAGTCCTGATGATGGATGTTTAGTGTATTTTTACTGTTCCTGCAGCATGGGAAATATTCCAGCTGTGTGGAGCTGCAGCAGCTTAATGAAAATAAATTAAACCTGTGCGTATGTGTTTGTCTTCAGTCATCACTAAAGATGTTTAATACGTCTGAGTGATCATTTTCCATGTGCATTGAAATTTTCAAGGTTCCCATTACACATCAGGTATGTGCATGTTTAATAAGCAGGAAGCCTGTACTTAAAAAAGGACAGTAGTCAGCTTTCAGTATAAAAATAAACACGTATGATTCAATATTCATCGCAGATGAAATGAGTCATTTATGGATAAATAGCGACTATAATTGTAACTCTATTAGCAGCTCCACTCACTTACTAGCTAAACCTTATCTTTCTTTCTTATATATCCTTTTATTAGCTTAACTCCTCTCATCACCAGTGTCTTTTTTTCCACCACAGCAGGAGGCCATTTTGAGTGAAAAGCTTTTAAACATTACCATTTGCTGCCTGCACAGCTTTAAAAGTCCTAGAAGTCTACAATACAAAAGCTAAGGGAGCATTTAGTTACTAGATATTTACCTTTAAGATTTTATGAAATTAAACTAAAGCAAGCTAAATAACTTTGTCTATTAGCCACTTAGAATTAAAATAGGCATAAAATTTGATCAGATTATCATACTGTATTTTTTATATTGATTGTTACATTTTAATCAAAAAGGCTGCAAACTCATTGGTTTACTTTGATTGCTTAGCTACAAGGGCTACAACAAGTGTTTGCTAATGAAATCAACAGCTAAATTGAATCTTTACACTTCATAACCACACTACTTAAAAGCACTAGGTACACAGTGCACGGCATGAGAAACTGCTTTCCTGCTGACGTAGCTGCCTAAGGAATTTTTCAGCCAATTGAAGATGCCCTCGGGAGCAGGATATAAGGCTCCTCCAGAAAGGAAGTAGTCACATCGGCATGTCAACATAATTACAGCGTCTTTCTCGGAGGAGCTTGTCGCAGCGTGAGGAGCAAAAGAATGATGGCTAGATAGACGGAGGAAAGGATGTAAGATATTTGGGAAAGAAGGGAGGGTCAGAGACGCTCAGATAAAGCCTGGCTGCTCGGTATTTTGGGTGTGTCTGTAGTGGGGTGTAGTTGGGTGTAGTTCAGATCTGTAACTTGCTGCAGAGTCAGATGTACGTTCACTAACTGGGTGACGGCGACAGAGTCAAAGATATGTATATATAAATGTATGCAGAGAGAGACAGCCACTAATTGCATGGTGTTATCTGGGGGCTGCGGGTGGGGGTTGGCGGTGACTGCATAGACTGAAGCGGATGGAGGAGGAGGGGACGGCACTGTTTCTCTCTTTTTGTCCCCTTGTGGACGCTTTGGGACAATAATGATGGGTTTAGGAGGTGTGTGGGTGGGGGTGTGGCAATGTTACCTCCACCCCCCATGTATCAACACCCCCCCTCCCCTCAAACCTTCCTTTGCTCTCACTTGCACTCCATGGGAGATTTTTTTAAGCTTGCTTTGTGAAGGGTGGAGACAGGCTGGCAGGTCCCATGAGGAGGGTGTGTTCTGCTGGCTAGTCCCGTCTGATGAGTGTGTGCGCGCATTAGGATGTGTGTTTATCTTAGTGATAGTTTTCATGGGTGCGATTGGTGTTTCAGTCATTTAATGGATGATTATGTAATAAAAGAGAACTTTTATGAATATGTCACCAACAGTTGCACCCAGCACACCTCCTTCCTCAGGGAAAACCTCGATGCCATTACATTAGTGATAGTGCAGTGTTCACTTTGAGCACATTTTACCGGAGAAGCCTTGGATTGAACCACTGGCTTCACAATTAGCATGCGACCACTTCATCTCCTGGTCACAGCTGTGCACTCACATCATCACCATCAGGTCATAAAGGTCGTTAGAAACCTGCATCAATCTTCAGCTTGTGTAATTAACACAACCAGCTCAATTAGACCCGGGTCTATATTCTCTTTTTTTAGCTCATCTTTTGTGGCAGCATCTCCAGGCTGAAGCGACTCGTGTCAGGTGGCTGTACTGGTACTTTTCCACGCAATGTAAAGTTAGGTTCTTATGTCTTATACGTCTTGTACTTCCTGACCTGGATTTTCTGACCTAATCCATACATCCAGATTTGATCTGTGGCTGTGCTTAAAGTTCATTTCAAATATGAGACACAAGTGACAAACACAGAGAAACAAAACGTTGGTCTGAAACTCCTACTGACAAGGTCCTGACTTATGTTTTCTGACTGATATCATCACACTTGGTGTTGTCTTGCATCATCTGACTTGTAGCTCCTGATTTTTCCATACAGGTTCTAAAACGTCAGTCCCTATTGTAGCTTCTTACTGAAATAGCGTGTTGATCTTGTCTCAAGTTATTTGACAATCAGCCGGATTGAATCTGTACTGAACGAGCTGGATGTGTTACCCTCCAGTCTAGCCTCGTTTCCATGAACAAACCGAAATGTGGACCCATTGAAAATGAATTCGTTCAGACCTATTGACACTGATGAAGTTGAAAAGAGACCAAACGAAAGAATTGAGGAGCAAAGAGCCTGGAGGTCAACCTTCTGTCCCCTTTAGTGAAGTCCCACGGGAGACAGCGTGTGCATGTCAGATGCAAAAGGGAAACTGTGAGTGAAAGTGTGTGTGTGTGTGTGTTTGTGTGTGCATCCATTTATTCAGTGGTCAGTGATCTGCGTGGCCTCCCAGAGGACCCTGACAAATGTTTCAATAGGCCAAGTCAGCATGGCTTTGTGTTGCCTAGCACCACATCTGCCTGCCCTAAATGTGTGTGTGTTACACACTGAGATGATCGGAGAGAGGGGGGTTGGTAGAAGAACAGTGTGTTTGAAAATGTGTGTGTGTGTTGAGAGAGGGGGGGGTACCCTGCCAATAACTATATACTCATAAAATAAAAATGTTATCTTAAAGTGTGACATCTGTTTTGGATGGGTTGATTGTTGTTTGTGTTTTTATGTGTGCGCTATTGATTGCCAATTTTGTATGTTTCCCTATTGATCAGGGCCATATGTTTCCTCAGAACCCATTGATCATGCTTGATCATTATTCATCAAAAGGCTTCAGCCACATTAGCTGCATTTACATGGACCCCTGTATTCCTCTAATAATGAGAATAATAGTCCAGGGTCAGGAACATTGTGGCCGTCTCCTCCGGGGCAAAATGCTTCTTCATTAACATGTTCAATTTCATTGACGACTGCTGCGCTATTTATCATTTTTCTTTCTTTTTTTTGTCTTTTTGATCAGACAGAAGTAATCGAAACTAATTGACAATCATACAAAACACATGAATGATGAAAGACAGGACATGGATAAACGACCAGAGTTTGCAACAAGGGGAAAAAAAAGACAGAAATCAATAGTGCAAATGTGTAATGCGTTTATATTTATATACTATTTATACCAATATTTGTCAATATAATTAAATTTATGATAAAGTAAATTGTGACTTACCATTTCACTAATACTTTACTACAAATACTGATGATATATTTATATAAAAAAACTCTTTTAATTTAATCCAATCTTTGCCTTTTATGAGAGGCAAAGATGCCTAATATTAGAGCTCACTGTTATAGCATTAGCTGCTAATATGGTCTTAGCATAAGCGTAAAATGAATGAATAGAAAATGTGTAAAGGGAAATCCTTATTATTTTATTTATACTGTACAATGCCCTCCTTTAACTAGTACATAATTACATGTTCATGTGACCAGACTGGAGGCTGTTAAAGTCTGGACAACTAATTACTAGTTTATGCATAAAACTGCTTCTTTATAATTATGTTATAATATGCAGATATTATAATTTTGTCTTCATTTTTAAAAAGATGTTTATTTTTTTTATTGTTTTCTTTTGGCACTGTTTACCTGCAGATTAGGGCCAGCTTCATTCATTTTCATTTTAAGGGATTGAAATTCACCAATGTCAGAAGAAATGTACAATCTATGAATAAGTGTGGGAATTTAAAGAACTTTTCCAGGACTTAATTTTAAAGTCGCGCTGTCCCCTCCTCCTCCATCCCGTGTTCTTTCCATCTTGTTTGTCTTCTTTTGGCAAACTTTAAGATTTCTTCTACTCTTTCATTCCTGATAAATTGGCGCATCTGATTCAATGCACAGATGTCATTTGATCCCATTATATAACATCCAGGTTAAATCAGCTAAAGCTGAACAATTTCCTTCTAATGGAGGGAAAATGTGTTAGTTTAACTACAGCTGTTGGTTGTTACTAGTATTAGCAGTGGTTTTATTTAATCTGATGAAGTATGAGGAAAGGTGTGTGTGTTTCCAGTGATGTCAGAATTCACTCAAGCAGCAGATCTTTGAACCATTAGTTAACAAAGCTTCATTAGAGCCATGTGGACAGACCTCATCCTTGCAGTTTCCACCGTAGCTGCTGAGCATGTATGTGCTGTAGGGCGTCATCCAGATGGCCCTCACAGATGGATGCTGTGGTCTTAGAAGAGATTACCATCCTCTATTCCCGTCTCTGCCATGCTCCTTAAGACCGCAGGAGCCTGGTGACACAGTAGCCCAATTAGCCGTGCTAACTTGCCTTACCTAGCATTAACTCCTTTCTTGGTTTGTCATGTAGTGGAAGAGTAAATATGAGTCAGCTATTGTAGCCTTAACCTCTAATCATGTGCTCTTGTGTCTGCTTTAACCATCAGTAAGTTAATCAAATAAGACGGAGAGACAAGTCCTCTGGGTAGTGAAAAATATGGCTGCCTCTTGGTGTGTAGGAGAAACATAGGGGTCAGGGAGATTTAGGAGAGAAGGCCAGTAGTGATGTATTGTTGCTGGGAAGAGGGAGAAGAGAGGGAGGGGTGGTGGGGCTTTGTCAAGTACTAAGTGGTTTATCAGTAGCAGCATCCCCCATCCCTTACGCTCACCACACACATACAGCAAGACGAGGGTCAACTCGTGCTGTTTGCTCTTTGGCAGACCAGAAGTCTTTGGAGCAGATTAAGGGCCTCTGGCAATGGACGCACCTGTGCATGTATATACACACCTCCCACACATCCACGTGCTGGCAGTCTAGTCCAAGTCTTATGGGTGTCATTCATGATTTGTAAGGTTTCCCCTTCCTGTCAAGCTGATCCAGATTCAGTGTGTGCAGGTGGCTGGCCTGTCAGTGCTAAGGAATATGCGTTTTAATGAGGTAAACCTTCAGGGGGTGGAAATAAAAAACTTCACATTATTGTTTAGAAAAGGAAAGTTTTACATTTTTACTCAACTCACAGTAGCAAAGTTCCTGCCCAGATTTAACTTCTCTTGTTCTTTCAAAACCTTTATTTAGTTAAAACAAGTTAAATGCAGGAGAAGTGTTGTTTTATGGAATTAAAAATTGTAATCTTTTTTTGCTAAATGAGGTGGTGTTTAATGTTCAGTATAAACCTTACCCAGTTGAACTTAGGCAGATTTTTGCACTCTCATGCCCCCTACTGAAGGCTAATTCTGGATCCATCCTGCATCCTGTCTCTCCTCGGAGCTCACATTAGCATTGAAAGTCAGTCGTTTGTTCACTCTTGTCTTGTCCATTTTTTTCTTTCTTGTCTTTATTTCTTCATATAATCTCTGATTTTGTTGCTGAATCAGCCACAGGGCCCATCAGCCATTGTGCTAATATCAACCTGTTGCTGTGTGACACAGCTGCATGTAAAACTACGGGCTGAAAACGGTGGTAAAGACAGTTTCTAAGACCTTAGCAACTGCTGGGCAGCAATCACTGTGCATATTGAATATTAGAAACTCTGAGTCGGCTCACACTGGTGATATTGGACCATTTTAACCTAATCCTGGTCCCCTTCTCTGGATCGTCCAGTAAACTTGGACTAGATTGAATGCTAATTTGGCCTCTGGTGTGGAGCAAAGAAGCTAACCGGTTTGCTTTAAAACCACTGGGCTAAGTTCACTTGGAAGTGAGTCCCGGTGTGATTTCCTTACAGTGTGAAAGCAAACAGAGCATGGACATGTTAAGGAGCATTGAGCTCACTGCTTCACATGCTCGTGTTTAATTTGCTGCTTCGTTGTTTATTTGCAGTGAACGAGCTGGGAGATGGAAGGGATCTCCGCTTTCAGTCCTGCTTATTAATGAGCCACATTTTCTTTGGATTTGTTATTTGCTGCTGCTTTTCACGGCATGCTTTTTGCACCATCTCTAATGCTTTCGATGCTCTATGTCAAGCACTTTGAATTGTCTCGTACATGAAATGTTCTGTACAAATAAACTTGATGCTTGTTTTGGGGCTATTGCCTCCATTAAGCAGTTGTAACATTGTTTAAGAAAGATAAAAACGCTTCAGTAGCGTAGAAAGGAAACCCAAGTTGGGGAAAGTGCCCGTTTTCTATATGTCGTGGAGCCTGACATATGTGTCTTTGCAAACCACATAAATGCACATTTTCCTTTAATCCAGGCACTAATAGGTTGGGGATTTAGTGGTGTCTTTGAAGAGGATAGCTAGCCGGCCCTCCCCCTGCTCTAGCTCCATGAGATGGGACCATTAACACTACTGGAAAATGAGGGGAGAGGAGGGCTTCACATGTGGCTTTGAAAAGACCTCTGGCTGAAGACGGGAACATCAAAGCACTTTCAAAGACACTTTCTGTCCGTTTACCACTAAAAGAAATATATAAACTACCTGCCATAGATGGTGCCCCATCTCTCTGGTACACTTACATAATGTTATTACATAATTATTTACTCCCTAAATTTGTGTTGACTGGAAAACACAGCATTATAGCATAAATTATGGGTCTCATCAGGAAAGATGCTGGAATTTCATTAGAGGCAGCTCAGAGTAAGGTTTTCTCTAGACAAATCAGAAGACGCAGGCTGATTGTGTAGTTTTATTGCATCTGTTCTTGCCAGTCACAAAGCATCATTAAATGACTCGCAATGGGATGCATACGTGTGGGAATGCCTGGTTGAATTTTCTTTAATAGTTTAGTAAGCAAGAAGATAAAAGTGACATATTCTCTTCATACTTTGAGCTAAATTAGTGCTTGGTTGACAGAAAAGGAAAAAGCTGACTGAAAGGGGTCTATAACCCTGCTGTCGAACAAGCCACGTGAATATCATTTTTCTCTTTGAGGGAATGTTCCCCATTCTTCCCTGCAAAAGTTTTCCAGTTCTGTAAGGATTTTTTTCCCAGCTGATTTAAGGCATATCCAAACATCTTTGCAGATGTGTAAATGAGGAGACCATGAGGACCATGCTATACCTTTTGAGGTCATCCATTGTGGATTTTGAGGTGTTTGGTATTTGTCCTGAATTTACAGCAATGTCATTTATGCTTTCTCCCCTTCTCTGTGCCATTTACTACCAGGACATTGTTCAAAATGCATCAATCCCTATTAGATGATGTTTTGCAAACTCCTGTCTCTGAATTTTGTGGTGACAATGTAAGACTTTCCCTCTGAATCAGATGAGTGGCAGGTATCATTGCACAGTACTTTCTAGTACCAGTACCAGTATCGTGATTTTAGAGCTTTGAAAGCAATACTGCACCAGCATTTAGTTTCAGGTTCAAACTGAATGATAAAGGTGATGCACCGAACCCCGATCCACCGCAGTGCTACGATGCTACAGAGTGTCCTGCAAAAATGAGGCAACACTTCAAACTGTCCAAACCCTTAAAGGAGAATTACGCTGTTTTTCCGGGACTTTAGTCCGACCAACAATCGCACAAAGCCTCTCCAATGCCTAGTATTAAACGGAGCTAAAACATGTCCATGGTTACCTCTCTGGCTACATCTGGTTTAAGCATTAATGAGTGCATTTTTAACAAAGGTTTTAAAAGTTAAATTCATAAAATATTTAAGTTTACGCGGCCCATTTAATGTTTTATACAATCGGCTGATATATATTGAAACGTTTATTTTCTTCTATTCACCTACAATATTTAATTTAGATAGATTTGATATCTAATTTATTTCCTAGTTATGCCCATATAATGTTTCATGTTCAGTTTAAAAACAAACCTTTTGAACAGTGAGTAAAATAAAACAACACCATCACATTACAACACTGTTCTCTAGACTGACTGAGGAACGTCTAGACGCTAACTGTCCTGTTCAGGAACCTGAACAGAGATACGGCATCCTGCTATTTTATTTATAAATTATTATTACTCATTATTATTATTATCATTTTAATGTGAATGCCACCGCTTTGCTTTACTGGTTCTCTCTGCACTAAAGGACTGAACATTTTAATCTCTGTGCCAGTTATTTATTTTAATTATTCATCTTAATGTTCAGTGTATGTTTTAAAATAAATACTGACATTAGAGTGGGATTCACCTTGTTACAAAACGTATCGAAATCGTATCGACAGATATTTAGTATGGTGGCAGGCCAGCGATCCTACAAACAGTCCTCTCTGAATCTCTCTTGGTCTTTTAGACCGTGACAGCCACTGTTCCTGTTAACCACCATACGTCATTGCAATGTAAACTGGTGGGAAAGGGTTACCTGGGAATGGTTTACTGTCTTCATTTCCTCAACAACTGCTCTGAGAAACCTGTCTGCTGAATGATGGGGCTAAGTTAGAGAGTCAGAGTAATAGTAAAGCTTTACAGTTTGCATCACCTGGCCTCTTGATGAGCAAGCCATAACCCAAAGAAGCAACCTAAAGTCTTAAGAGCTCAAATATTCTGGGGTTTCCATACTTTTTCTGCTTTATTGTTTTGCTCCTAAAGTGTAATAAAAGAAGAATAAAACGTGAGTGTCCAAACCTTCACATGGAAACTGCTTGCAGAGGAGTCTGAAGCACCTGACTCTTATTAGCATCAGTGTCTGCATTAGTAAGTGTTTGTGCATGAGTTGGGAGGAAGGTGTGTAGGTGTGTGGCTGTGTTGGATGTTTGTGTTTTATTCTAAACAGAGCTATGTTGGCATCATCGCACAGAAATAGCAGCAGCAGCTCAGTTTAGAAACATGTTACATTCACACCATACCTCCCTTAACTGGTCATAGTTTTGTTCTTATTGTACTCATGTTTGCTTTTCACACATCTGCTGTACCAGGTACACGGAGGCATGTTGTAGCTCAATGTGCTGATAAGAGGTGCTCAGACACAGGACCCCGACATGATTCTGCCCTCAGGGGAAAATACTGGAATGGTCAGACAAGGACAGAGTCTATATTTAGTCCTGATGGTGGGACGTCTCTGTGTCATGCCAGGTCAGACCTGTCACCGCAGAGGTTTTTGGGATTTTAAAATTGTACATTTTACTCATTAACACCCGTCATGTACGCAACTCTTCACCAGGTTTTGCTTATTCAGGGATCTTTTCAGACATCGTTTGATTAAAGCTCCACGGCTGAACCTTTTCTCCCTGACTGCTCCCTAGCGACGACTGACTCGTCCTTTGCTTCATACGTGTGTTGCTATCCAGGTGTGACGTCGCACGATTAAACAAAATGCGACAGTAAAGCGAAGGAATGGGGCTTGTGATGTGTACGTTTTTAGCTTTAGGATGCCGCAGGGCAACGAGGGCTCCAGGAAAGTACATGTGAAGTTTTACAGTCTTCAAAAGGAGTTACAAGTTATGTAGTGTAGCTACTTTAACACACCAGCAGTTCAACACAAGTCATGTCTGAGTGACCTCATGTTTAGCATAGCAGAAGATTTCTATGTAGACAGCGTATGAAGTTATGATGTAGGGAGCTTTTTATCTAGAAATCTTGGACCTGAGCTTGAAAGTAACCACTCTCAATCTTCATCACACTCTTTACCCTCTCTAGACAAGTATTATAATAATTTATTTTAGTAGTTTTCAGGGGTACTTCTCCAGACTCGTCTTTGGAGGTTTTTGGCCTTATTTTGTTACAACAGGAGGAAACGGAACAAACAATGTCGGGCTGTTCAGAGTCTTTAGACTTTTTTAAGCTTCAGTCAGTATTAAAAAAGACTTCAGAAATCCTGGAGAACTGCTGTTCAAGACTATCAAAGAAAAAACTAAGTACTTGCTCAGATTTAGCTCAAACTTAAATTCATCTTAGTAGTGACTGAGAACCCCGTGTTCTGTACCGAAAAGCCCACCAGAGTATGACCAGAGTAAAACAGTTAAATGAGTAAAATAACTCAGATTAAAGGAAAATACATAACGACCTGTTTGAGGTTTTCATGTCTTCCAGCCTCTCTGATTATCTAGTGTATTCCTGAAAACGTAGTTCTCTGGTGAAGCACTGAAAGCTGGTGAGAAAGTTGCTGTAGGTAGTGGACACAGAAAAACACCTCCTGCTTTAAATAACCATTAATTCTGCTGACGAGAATCAAGCCACAGTATGTATCTGGAATATAAACACATCGTCAGCAGTAGTAATGCAGAACAGATGCAGGGTGAGAGAGAAATCTACAGTGGCCACATCTGTAAAAGAATGCGCTGTCAGGAACACCAAACCTCCTCCTCCTCTTCTTCTTCCTCCTCTTCCTCCTGCTCTGATCTCTCAGAAATGGTAGAAAAAAGGAAGAAGGGAGTACCTCTGCTTTAGGACACAAGGTCTTATTTTTGGCGGGTGGGAGTATGTTGTGTGCTGCATATCTTCTCAGAGCTTTGTGGAGCTTGTTGTGGAGCTTTATGTGCAGCTAATTCCCACAACACAGACCAGATATTTTCAGTGTTTGTTCTGTCTTGTGGTCAATTAGGAACTGACATGCTGCTTGACAAATGGGCAGGAGGAAATTACACTTAATCAAATCACAAATGCATCTAAATGAATATACACGAGGTTTACAGGCAAATGAAGACGGTGAACCCCCCTCCTTCCCAAAGTTATGTAACCTCCATTTGATGAGATTTGATTAGATATCGCTGTAATATGAGGTGAGGAGTGCTAGTGTGTGTTTCGGATGTCTCCTTCTGTGTTGTTTTGATTGGATGATTGTCTTGTTTTTTTTCAGGAACTGCTTACTCAGTTTGTCTTCTATTTGTGTACCACCCCCCTTTTTATTTCAGGGACATTAAGCCTGACAACATTCTGCTGGATATGAACGGCCACATCCGTCTGGCCGACTTCGGCTCCTGCCTCAAACTCATGGAGGATGGGACTGTAAGTTTTACCACACTACTGCTGTTGCTCCCTCTGGTCCAAAGCAAACATACCAGAGCTTTACTAACCCTCTTGTCCAACCCCTCGGGGTCTCCCAGGAGGAGTGTGTGGTTCAGCTGTTTGGCTGTGTCCGCAGGCCGTGGCTCCTGATGTTACACATAAGAAATATGACAGGAAGAGATGAAAGATCAAAGACGTTTTTGTGTGCTAATGAAGAGATTGAATGGCACTTTAAAACATTAAAAATGTAGATGTGACGCCTGCTTTTCCTTTCACTTGGGGAGCTTATTGCCTGTAAACAGGCCAGTAATTAAACAATGGTTTTTGTAATGAAACACATCAGCATCACTCTTATCACACCGAGTTTAATCTCAGGTTTGTAGGATGTGGGATTTTGTCACATGGTGCACTTTACAGATTTTGGCATCGTTTGTGGTGTTTGTTCTGTTCCATGGCTAGGTCCAGTCCTCAGTGGCGGTAGGAACGCCAGACTACATTTCCCCAGAGATCCTCCAGGCTATGGAAGACGGCAAAGGCAAGTACGGACCTGAATGCGACTGGTGGTCCCTGGGCGTCTGCATGTATGAGATGCTGTACGGCGAGACCCCCTTTTATGCAGAATCCCTGGTAGAAACCTACGGGAAGATTATGAACCACAAGGTGAGGAGGCACTTTAAATAAAGCCCACTGAAACTGTGAGCATTTCAATAATTTTGACTAATGCTTTATGCAGGAGCGATTCCAGTTCCCGCAGCAGATATCAGATGTGTCAGAGGAAGCGAAGGATCTGATTCGCCGGCTCATTTGCAGTCGAGAGCACAGACTGGGACAAAACGGCATTGATGACTTCAAACAGCATCCATTTTTCACCGGTACAGACGGAGATATATCTCTTCACATTAGAAAATCCTGTGTGATCTGAACTGTGTGTATGTTTTCTGGTCAAACACAGACAACTTGTTGTTTTTACCCATTATGTGTTAATAAGATGTTATCCAGATGATCTAAACAAAGCGTAGGATTCAAAACTTTAATTTGTTTGCTCATTAAAAAGATAAACTATTGAACTTGTTTTATTGGTTTTTAGGCATTAATTGGGAAAACATTCTTACATGTGAAGCTCCCTACATCCCAGAAGTCAGCAGTCCCACAGATACCTCCAACTTCGATGTGGATGACGACTGTCTGAAGAACTCTGTAAGACTCTGATGTCTTTATGTGACTTCTTTTGATCAAAGTTAAACAAATTTAACGACACATGAAATATCAACCCTGCGTTAGGCACTGGTTACACTGGTTTTGTGTGTGAGCAAACCAATCTCCTCTACATCTTCCTCGGCTTGTCCTGTGAGATCTGCTGTACTGCTTTGAACTATCATTTAGACCAAACTTTGAACACGAATTACACTTAAAACAAAAGAATATTAATATAATATGAAGGACAATACAGTTAAATGGACTCCTACTGAAAGCTTTATGCTCAAATGGTTTCTTTTCCATCACCTGCAGTTTGGCCGTGGATAACTCTTTAGCTTGGCCAGGTCGCTTCAACACTTAACGACCACACATGGGAGGGAAAAAGACGCATGCTACCAGAACTTACACTAGCACACACATCACTCTGAACTCAGACTCAGACTTTCATGCATTTGCTTTACTGGTTTTTCGCCAATGTTGCTTTTAGAGGTTACTATAACCAAAGTTTTAGATTCATTTAGGAAAACATTTAAACTGGTTAGAAGTTGGACGTTATAGTGGATTATAAAATACAGACTCAAGTAGATTCATAGTCTTTTTTTTTTTCTTTGAAAGCATTTCACTGCTTCTTTTTCCAGACAAGGTTTTAGGTACAAGATGCTTGTTTGAGTTTGAATGACTAACTGGGCTCTGCACAGCTTATCAGCTGTTTTTCGACATGTGGTCATCCCAAACCCTTCGAGTATTATTTACTGGTGCACTGATATGAACATTTTAGTTTATACTGATATCTGACAATGATCTCATTTAGGCCGATAACTAATTTCTGCGTTACCATTAGCAGCGTTGGCTTCCCATCAGTGTTTATAAACTCGTGAACATATCAATCCTACTTGCTAGCTGTGCTAGCATTGCATACTGCTTTTAGATTATCTGCTTTTGGCACTGTAAAATGCCGAAACGCTGACATTGCTTCTGTGCTTCAGTGAAACATCCCACCTCAATGCTGTGCTGCATCACATGCCCAAACAAATACCACCACATGGTCCCCCCAAACCCACCTCCTGACACACACAAACAGCAGGGAAACAGAAATATTACTGATGTTATTATTTGTATGATTTTCAGGAAACCATGCCTCCTCCCTCTCACACTGCCTTCTCGGGCCACCACCTCCCCTTCGTGGGTTTCACCTATACAAGTAAATGGTGAGTGTTAAATGAACTACCCCTCTTTTCCTCTGACCCTGCCTTATTCAGTCCATTTGGACTGTATTCCTTGTTGTTGGAAGTATGATTGCAGGTGAAAGGAATGAAATGGAGTAATTTTTACCAGCCATTAAAAGTCAAATCAGAAGATGCTGAACAGAGGTGAACAATAGTAGCCTGTCGTTTGTGACTTTATTTGTAATGAGTCACATTGAGTAGAAGGATTTCCCCTGTGAGTTCACTGTGCAGCGTTCTTGTCAGTCCATCTAAAGAAGAGCAGGACTGATTTAGCTTCCCTCCCTAATAAGGTGATGTTCACGATGTGCTGTAGAACCTCACAATGAAGAGCTGCCCGTCAGAAAACAGCAGCTTCTTTCTATCTCTGCAAGTCTCAGTGATAACGCTGTTTTCCTTTTCTTCTTTCTCTCTGTTCCGTATCTTTGCCTCTGTTTCTCTCTGTCTCGCTCGTCCTATCTCCCTCTCTTCTGTTCTTCCATGACCTCTCATCTTTCAACTCCTCTTTATCTCTCTCATCCACTTTTTTCCCTGCCTACCCCCTATCTCTCTGTCTGTGTGACTTCCTTTTGGTCTCTTTATCTCATCTCCTTTATGTTTTACACCATATCAAGCACATTTTTCACCTCTGTTAACAAATTAGAGTTCTTGCAGCATATGCACATATAATTATATAATATTACTTTTTCTTCTCTCTTGTTCTTATGGTGTCCACATTTGTCTCTCTTTCTCCTCCCACTCCTTTGTAGTACTATATCTGACCAAGGTTGCTTGCGACAGCTTGCCATGGAGGCCGGGAAAGCAGGACAGGACCACGTGGACCTGGATGTCCAGCGCAGCCTGGAGGACAGCCTGGCTACTGAGGCCTATGAGAGGCGGATACGCCGTCTGGAGCAGGAGAAATTAGAGCTGAGCCGCAAACTGCAAGGTGAGGATGAAGGTCTGGTTGTATGCATGTATCAAATGACACACATGTATTTAAAGTACATACATGTAAAAGCAGCACAACTGATATTTTTACTTGTTACAGAGTCGACTCAGACGGTGCAGGCGCTGCAGCATCCATCAGGCGAGGCACCGCCTAGCGCCAACAGGGAGGTGGAGATCAGGAGCCTGAAGAGCGAGATCGATATTCTCAAGAAGCAAATTGCTGGTCAGGACTTTGTTCTGTGTTCATGTCAGACACTAAACAGAAACGCACTGTGTAAAAGTTCCTTTATGTCGTTATTCAGTGAAACTTTGGTTGTATATTTGTGTCAGACTCCGGTCAGCTGGAGAAGCAGCTGGAGGACGTGACGTCAGCTCGGAGAGACTTGGAGGATTCATCGAAACACATCAAGACTCTGGAGAAACAGATGAGGAGTGTAACGCAGGAGAGGGACGACCTACAGAAGGTATTGTTTCCAACTTCAAGATCTTAGTGACCATTAAAAAGTTAATAGTCACAAAACAACACAGCGCTACATTTTCCAGTCCATTATCACTTTCTTTCAAAGTACTGTATGTGCAAAACAAACCAGGTTAGCATTAGTTGCTAATGCGGTGCTCATAGCTGTGGATTTTTTACTCCATTGTGTTTTCCTTTTGTTCTCCTCACATCGCATCTCTCTTTTTTCATAAGACATCCCAACATCTTTGCATGTTGTTTTTTACCTGCACTGATGTGTAAGTCTACATGAATAAAGACATTAATTATTGGTGAGAAATCTAGACTTTTCATTTGATTTCTTATCAGATATTATCTAGCAAATCATTATCAGACTGTTCTGTCTACATGATCTCTTGATTAATATTCTGATAATAACCTGAATCTCTAATCTGATACCTCCAGAATCAGGCAATGATCAGGTAATTAAACTAGTTTAATGCATGCACATACATGCAGGCAAAAATAAAACTTGCTCAGAAGCTAACTGTCGCTCAGTATTTAACACCTCCAGCAACTTTTTGTTAAGTAAAAAATATTATATGCAAGTAGTATTTAGTAATATTTGACCATCTTGTGACCACCAACCAAATTTTTTATCTGCCCAAATACTTCAGGAATTACGGTACTGACGCTCCGCAACAAATGTGTTACAAATGTGTGACGACCCTCTGACTCTCGCCTGTGATTGGACGGTCGTATTGCGGGGGTCCGGCGTTCTACTATAATGACAACTATATGGGTGTAGAGATCTATTTGGCTGCTTTCTGTTAAAATACCTTATACAGTTCAGACGTTATAATCGTATGAAGTGTGCTTGTCGCATCCTGTCTGCGTCGACAGGTCTGTCTTAATTGGGTTAACTTTTAACTATCTAAGACCTGTTTAGTTTGTATATATTAATAATTTTTTATGACCTAATTAAATGGGTTGTTTTGTATATGATGTAGATTATACAGTGGAAGTTCCAGTTACACTGAATTTAGTGTTTTGGTGCAGACGACCTCAAATATGATGTCATGTGGGGGCATGAGGCTGCTCGGTTTGAGGAGGTTAAAGGCTGTAAAACAATGTTTATTTTTTGTTTCTCTGATCAGGACCTGTTGGAGGCCGGTGAGAAGTTAAAGTCTCAGTCAAAGGATCTGAAAGAAGCTCACAGCCAGAGAAAGCTGGCTATGCAGGAGTTTTCTGACCTCAACGAGAAGCTGTCAGACCTCAGGTAGAATCCATTCATCAAACCTGAGAACCTAATTCACCGATAATAAGAGCTGACTTAATGCTCAGACTGTATGTAGGTGTCCCAACGTGTGGTACTGAACTCACAAAAGTATTAATGCATCATTTTTATTTTCGTCCGATTCATCCACGCAGGTCTTCAAAGAAGCGCATCTCTCGCCAGCTGCGCGACCGGGAGGAGGAGATGGAGAACCAGAGTCAAAAGGTTGAGGCTCTCCGCCTTGAGGTGCGAAAGGCTGAGAGGGCCAAGAAGGAGGTAGAGTAGACTCCCTGTGGTTGGTAGCACACCCTGTTTGTTCGCATCCACTAGTTTGTTTGCAAATAAAGCTACCTGCATCTCCTCACCATAGATCAATGTAATCAGAAATAATGTTGCTTTGGCTTCATTTTACTCACATTTCCATACACTCATGATCGTCATGGAAACGCGTACTTTTGCAGAAAGTAAATGAAATTCTGTGCAACATTTTTTCTCTTGCGTGTCTGCATGTTTTATTTGGATTCATGTATTTAGTTTTCTCATCTTTATGAGCTCCTGAGAGGAGAGTTTGTGAGACGTTTGCTTTCATCCATCGTCAGATGGAGGTGCAGGCGGAGGAGCAGGCAGCAGAGGCTCAGAAAGAGAAGAAGCTGCGAGAGCGAAATGAGCAGTACAGCAGACAACTGGAGGAGGAGCTCGAAGGGCTTAAGGTGAGATCGGACTCTAGCTTAGTTGCTGGCCATTCTTATTATTTTTTTATTAGTAGCGCTCTTCCTCTTTACTTCATTCTCCACTAATCTCCATCCAGCTTCACAGAGCCCTCTTTTGTCCTGATTCCCACTGTCCACAGCTGAAACAGGCCGGCTCTCCCGCTGCCCCGGCTTCTGTGGATCAGACCCAGGAGGTGGGCCGCCTGCGCGGGGAAATGGAGAAGAAAACGCTCTTATACGAGGAGGAGCTGACGCGCAGGGAGGCACAGCACGGCACTGAGCTGAAGGCCCTACGCAAAGAGCTGCGAGATGCCGAGAGCCAGCATCTCAACCTGCAGAAGGAGATCCTCATGCTCCAAGACAAACTGGACAAAATTCGCCGTGAGAGGTGCTTCATCTGTTTGTCGATGGATGCTTTAGAGGATTGATGTCATTGTCATACTTTTCTAAAGGTCTAAACAGTTATCCGATTATGTTTCTTCCAGTGATGATTCAATAAGGTAATTATAGTAGTTGTAAAAGTAGCGTCATCCCGTGTTTTAAACCTAACTGTGAAGTGCTGTACTGTCGACAGGATTGTTGCCATCTAGCTGCTCCTTTGATTTGTCGCTCGTGTAGATAGCCAGCTTCGTAGCCAGATGACTATTTCACAGGAATCTGAGTATATCTGAGAATCTGACTAAACTTTCTCTACAGATGATGAAAAGTTCCTAGGTTTTATGTAGATAAATTATAATAATTGTCTGGTCCTTATGGGGTCTTATTAGAAAATGCCACCTGAGATGAGATATTGCACTTTCTCATTGTTTATTTTACAAAAGTCGAAATGGAGAGTTGGTATGAGCACTAAATTGTCCCTAGCAGTGAGTGTGAGTGGCTGTTTGTCTCTCTGTGTTGGCCCAGTGCTGCACTGGTGCCCTGTCCAGGTGTACCTGCCTCTTGCTATTTGCTGAGATAGACTCCCGCCTCCCTGCAACCCTGAACTGGACCAAGCAGCATAGAAAACAAATGAATGTTTGTAAAATTAGTTTCCAACTAGTTTGTAAACGATTTTATAATTCATTCCCAGATTGATGTACAGCAGTAATTTCCTCCTTGGCATGGTGTGAACACACACCCACCTTAGATAGATAGACCTTAAATAATAGCATGGTATTCTATTACTAGTTGCTTATCTGATATGTACTTTAGCCAAGTTTAAGATATGCTTTGGACCATATAATGTCCTGTTACGTAGCGGCTCAGAAAGGAAACCTTCTTCACTTGTCTGTAGATGAGCAGGAACAAAAGACTTGCATCCTACAGATGATGTTCACAGTCTGATGATAGTCAGCTTTTCAGAATGAAAACCTGAAATTGTAGCGTTTAAAGCATGCAGCTGCCGTCCGCTTTATATCTCATACAGGATCGGACCTGTTGGTACTTGATGGGACTCGACCCCAGCTGGAGAAGTGCTGGTTTAATCAGATTTTAATACAAACTTGTTTTTGTGCAGGAAGCTTTGGAGCTTTGTTGTTGTAGCCTGTAGCTGCCCCTTCCTCCCTGGTGTTACTAACATATTACCCTCACTGCTTTCTAATTCATTTTAAACACCCCGCTGTATCAGGTTTTAACTGCATTAATGTGTTTGGGCTTAAAAACACGGAGCTGGTCTTTGTCTTTGATTTAGACAAATGGTGTCTGAACGTCCAAAGGTTCAGAGAGGAACAAAAACTTTGACCAGAGAATCGGAGAACATTTAGGTTTACTTTCAGTAAACTTCAAAATGCATCTGCATCAGTAAGTTGGGGTTAAATTTATAGTATTATAAGTTTAACTGTTAGTGTGTTTTTCTATGTTCTGCAGCCAAGTTGAGTTGGAAGAGTTTGAGACGGACTACAAGCAGAAGATGAACCTGCTTACCGACGAAAACAAGAAGCTGTCTGGTGAACTGGAGAAGGTACCATATCAGCTCTTTTGTGCTCTATTTAGCACATTAATAAGCTCTTACATACTTAGAAAATTGCAATACAGTAACCCCAGGTAACCCCGTCTTGGACAGATCCATCACATTCCTCCCTCCACCCCCGTTGTGCAACAGTGCCAAAGAAATCACTGTTCAATATCCCCCGTGAAAACAGCCTGCAGCCCCGCTGCACAGTCGGATGGAATGACTCTCTGGATCTCGCTGTGTTGACTTTGGAAACGGCACTGGAAGTTCAAAAAGGCCCCCGACTTAAATGCTTTCTAATAACAGGGAGGCAGCCTGAAATATGGAATAAAATATGAAAGTGTTTTTAAAGTCTGCGACTCGGAAAACGCTGAACGTCTCCATGAAACTGTGGAATTAAACCTCTGTACATGTGAGTCGTATACACAGATTAAAAAGCAGGTAAATTACTTTGTAATTTAATAAGTAAATAATTGTTTTTTTAGAAGGTTGTAGTAGATGGAATATAAAATATTAATTACAAATAACAAGATAAAAACTGACTGATAATGAGATCTTCTGATGGATACTTCCAGCAGGATGATCCAGGATGTTCCCATCCTTGCGGATATGATGGCAGAATTAGGAAAGACACTCCTGATGTTTAATGGCTTAGCGAGTTGCTGTAAAAGGCATCTCTGTGAATCTTTAATGATCTTTGCAGGATAAAAACAAAACATGTTTGGATGTTTCTCCTCCAAAGAGTTGTGGTTCTGCCAGAAGAAGCCAGTGTTATAGTTTATTTCAGTGATCTAAAAGAGCATTTTATGAGCTCGGCTGTCTTCACAGACCTTCCAAACCTCTGTTGTGAAACAGTTAAATTACGGTCTTGTCTCGTCTCACCTCTGTCCTGATCAGACACCAGAAATGTGCATGCTGAATGTGAGGTATGCCAGGAAATGAGGCAGAGTCCTGTAATGCTGCTTCAGCATTGTGTCTCCATGTCGACTTTTCAGTTGAACCAAACCGTGTGTGTGTGTGAAGGATCTGAACATGGACTCTTTATCACTAGTCAGATTTTACGTCTCTGTCACTGAGCAAGTCGCGTTAGAGGCCGAGCACCTTTACATCCTCGCAGCAGCTCAACCTATTAGACTCATCACACAACCCACCCTTTCCATATCTGTCGGTCCTTTTAGCAGCTGCCAGGCCTTTTATTATATATAAATACATTTCTTCCTTTTCCATGTGTGTGTTCGCTCAGCTGACCAGCAGGTTTGAGAAGGTGAATAACTCCAACCGACAGCTGGAGGAGGAGATGAGGGAGCTGGCTGATAAAAAGGAGAGCGTAGCCCACTGGGAGGCCCAGATCACAGAAATCATCCAATGGTAAGAGCAGCAGCCTTCTCAAGTGACCCAAAGTCATGCCTGAGGCGTATACTTTTCCACTCGTGCTGTATTACAGACTGAAAGACATTTCTTTCACACACCACGCCTTGAGTTCTTCCTTACAGTAAAGCTGCAGCATGTCTTGCATGCCTGCTGAAGATCTCCTCGACCCTCCCTTTCCTCTCAGATCATTTCCCATAACAACTGACACCTCGCCAGCTGCTTGGCCTTCCGCTGTTGGACGAGTCTGAAGTCTTCACATAGCACACATACCATACACACACAAGCAGAAAAACACACACAATACAACCACAGAAACCCACATTAGGCGCTGCGGCTGCAGCACATTCCAGACATGCACATACAAATGTGGATTCTGGAGAATGTAGCGACCAGTGTGGCCCTCTGGTGGCGGCGCAACGCCACTGCAGGCACTTTATTTCATCTTATCTGAACTCCTCGCTTAGCCTGATGTTTGTGATGCTGATTTTGTTAAAATGTTAAAACATGTTTCAGTAAAAAATAAAAGAGAGAAGAATGATGTTTTTTGTAGTTTTACAGTTTTTTAACCAGGAATGTCATGAGGATTAGAAATCGTTCAGAAGGGAGACCTGGGAAAGAGCAGCCGTAGAAAGTCCACTATGGAAAATGCAAAATGGGCTCATGCAGCGCATCAACAGAAGAAATTACATTCGCCCTTTGCTACATACTTTCAGATCCTTTAAAATGTAGGGGCTTAAACTTAAGAAGAATTTTTTTATTTTTCTGTCAGCATGATAGGAAAACACTGTTTTAGTCTGTTGAAGCCCGGGGAACATTGAAGACCAGCTACTTGGTGAAGTGAAGATGGTCACTGCTAGAGATGACATAGTCATCTATAAGAAATCACCCTTTTAATCAACGTATCATTAGATGTCAAACGTCTTAGTTTGCAAAATAAGCTTATGATAAAATCATAAACTCTTTTTTTGGTTTTAAAACCAGTTTAAGACCTTTTTATACCTTGTAACAACAGTTATTAGGAGTGTAGGATCGATTTGGGGAGAATAAATCTTTAGAAAAACAGTTAAATGTATTTGGAAACAATTTAAAGGATTGTAATATATATATGTGTGTGTGTGTGTTTTTGTTTTGCAGGGTGAGTGATGAGAAGGACGCTCGGGGCTACCTACAGGCTCTGGCCACTAAGATGACTGAGGAGCTGGAGGGTCTAAGAAACACCAGCCTGGGAGCGAAGGCCACGGTAAAATACCAGTTTCATCTATCGCATCTCTTGCTGCGTCACATGATATTCTAGCATTAAGTAACCCCCCCCCTTCCCGTGTTTCAGGACATGCCCTGGAAGATGCGACGCTTCGCTAAGCTGGACATGTCCGCTCGGCTCGAGCTGCAGTCCGCTCTGGACGCTGAGATCAGAGCCAAGCAGGGAATCCAGGACGAGCTGAACAAGGTCAAAGCAGACTGCATCTCCACAGAGTGGTACGGACGCTTTATTATCACAGCTGAAGAGGTGTTAAACTTCCACAGAGTTTAAATCTGACACGTTGTTGTCTGCCAGCAAACTGCAGGAGGTGGAGAGTAAAAACCAGGAACTCCTGTCTGAGATCGACCGGCTGAAAAAGGAGATAGAGGACCTGCGGATGAGACGAGGTGAGCATAACACGGCCGTGTAACATGGTGAAACACACATCCAGTCTGTTGGATGAAGTTTAAAGCCTGAAAGGCCCCTACTGGAGGGCTTTGCATCTGCACCCGTATTGTGCTGCATGCTGGTCATATGAAACCAGTCCTATGACTCATTTTGTTTAAGTCAACCTTTGATGTCTTGAGACTGAACTGCAGTTTTGTTATTTGTTCTGTAACTATAGGTGTCAAGCACCAGGATTCCCAGAATTCCTTCTTGGCTTTCCTTAACGCCCCCACCTCAGCGCTCGACCAGTTTGATGTAAGTCTTTCCACCACATAAAACCTACACAGCACCACATTAAACTTCATGCTTTTGTTAACTTTTCTGTCCTTACTTTTTGGTTGTTTTCATTGCATCACTCTGGTCCATCAGGACTCTTATTCCTCATCTTCATCTTCTTTAATTGAGTTTTGGGAAGATGTAAGTTAATTTTGCTTAGATGGGGGTCCGTGTGTGTTTATCCCCATATAGTAGCCAAACCTTGTCTGATTTGAACAACTAGATAAGAAAAACTGAGTGTGTGTGTGTGAGGAAGAACAGATTCCACAGAAAAAGTTCAGTCTACCAGCAGTTTCCATTATAGGCTTGCTTGACCTTGTAGGTTTTAGAACAACATTAGCAACAGGACTGTCATCTATGGAGCTAGGACAGAGACGTTTATCTCCCTGTAACACGTACCGACTACACAAGCACATTATTCTGCAAGTCTTAAAACAAAGTGTACTTCACAAGCCTTAAAAATACACCAAAATACAAGTAAATGTTCAAATCTGAATAGGAAAATAAAATTTTACAAAGCTCAAGAACCTTAAAGTCTGTTGTGGTAAAGAAGGAGCCAGAAGGGAGGGATCGATCTACGTTCCTATCCTCGCCTGTAGTCACCTATGGTTACGAGCTGTGGGTCGTTACTGAAAGAATGAGATCCCGGGTACAGGCGGCCGAAATGAGTTTCCTCCGCAGGGTGGCCCGTGTCTGCCTTAGAGATAGGGTGAGAAGCTCGGCCATCCGGGAGGGGCTCGGAGAGGAGCCAGATGAGGTGGCTCCTGGTTAGGAGGCCTCCTGGACGCCTCCCTGGTGAGGTGTTCTGGCTCCATAAATGCATTTTCTGTACCTAGAAGGAAACGTTCATCCACAACGACCAACCTTTAGGAAGCTCAGACAGTTGTAGCAGGACTTTTATTATCTTCAGAAAGGTTGCCATTGTCGCCCCATCACTAGTTATATTAGAGAAATTTGATTGGTTGAGTGAGCATGCAAAATGCGGGGCAGTTCGGGCTTGTTGATTTGTAATTATTACAGTGTCAAACATGCAGCTATGAGTTCCAGGCTTTTTGTCCCTGTCCTTGCTCCGTAGACAGCCAGGACTTGTCTCCTTCCCCACATCCATGTGTATTTTCTTCCATCCTCACCTCTTAGTTTGTGTCCTGTATGTGGATGAATCGTGCTTCCCAACCACATCATCGGCTCGTCAGAATTAAAAGTTTGATGTAAAAAGTCATCCTCCTCGTGTCGTTTCTGCCTGAGTGTATAGAAATATGTGTTGGACAGCCTGTGTAATACTCCATGTTTGTCTCTGCTGTTCTTCGTCTCTCTTCTTGCCACTGAAGCGCTCGCCATCCGTTGGCCCAGCTAGCAAAGGCAGACGTGTAAGCATCTCACGGCGCTCTGCGAGCCTCGTCTCACTGATGTGTGGTCGTTGTGGCTGTCTGGTTGCATGATGGGGAAATAAAAAAGGGAACATTTGTAATTTTACCACTGGATGTTTGGGTTTGTAATGTTTACTGTTTGTCTGCTGCCTGTTGGTGTTAGTTTGCTTTGTGTTGTGGCTTGGTGAATGACGATGCATGGATTGTGGTGTACAGCTTTGCTTTGGGTGTTTTAGATCAGCATGGGCAGTGACGTGATAGAAAACACGACGGTGCAGTTTTGCTCTGTGGCTCTGGACCACACTGTTTTCTGTTAGCATGGCTCTGGAGTTTGATTTCTTATGAGCTGTATCCTCTTTTTCTTTGTCTATCAGGTGGACTCCATCGATAATTTCACCCCCTCCAACACACCATCACGGGAAGATGACTCCAAATCCCACCTCAAGTCCCGTTCACATTCACCCTCCATGGCCAGCGATATGGAGCCGATAGAGGTGAGAATAAGTCAGTGATTCAGCTGCCTCCTGTTCTGCCACAAAGTTACGTCTGTTCTCTAAGAAGCCTAAAGATTAGCCGGCTAGCTTAGCACCAGAATGTGTGGCATGTTGTGGAGCAAGAATGAAATACTTGGAAATGTTTAAAACAAGAGTCACAGTGCTGGCAGTGTGTGTGGAGGCATTCGCTGTGAGTTAGGGATAACCGAGTTATGGGAAAGCACAGGGCATGGCAGTGAGCGGAGAATTGAGCTCAGCATGTTTTCTGTTTGCACGTCATGGCGACGTTTATATTCTTATGTTGCTCCACTCTTTCTGTTGTTACCAGCAAATTTCTTCTCCATATCTGCTCTGAGCAGACAGCTCGTCTCTGGTTTGGCTGCTAATGTCGTCTAAATGCTTTTAAATCTGATTTGTTTTCATTCTGCAGAAGCTGAATGAGTTTGCTTTTTTTCATCCAGCCGGTTTGATGTGTTGGCATCTCCTCCTCTACTGTTTTCCTTCTCTAAGTGAAATGTTTGCCTTCTTTCTTGTTCTGACCTCACTCATGCCTTTGTGTTTTTCATTTCCATTCCTCAAGTTTAAACAGAGTTTATTCCTGTTATTGAGCCGGTTAAACTTTGTCTTTTACATCTTTCTACTGGATGTGCACTGAAAGTTTTCCAGCTGGATGGTTTTGATTAAATATACTGTAAAAAAAAAAAAAAAGCTCCTGTAAGCAACCAAACACAACTCAAAGACATTACAAATAAATATTATATACATAAAACATGTTGATGACAAAGTAGAAGATGTAATAAAATAGTTTTTATTAATGTAGAATATTATGGATATGAGATGACATGTATAGAATAAAGTATAAATAAAAATGAAGTAAATTGAAATTAATTTGAGGCGTATAAAATAGAAAACGAGGTTGAAATAGTCAAACTGAAGCAAAAGAAAGAACATAATTAAGTTGAGGAAAAGTTTAGATAAAAATGAGTTAAATAAATAAAAACTGGAATAAAATAAAAAATGATCTCAGATTTAATTAAATGGTAATCAAGTAAAATGAGTAGAAATAATGGAATAAAAGTAAAATAAATGGGGATGACATCACGTGTTTCTGTGTGATCTGTTCTCAGCTGATAGACCACCCTCCCCGTACCGTTCAGACCCCCACCATGCGCTCCGGAGGGTACGGCAGTATCGGACGCTCCTCACCCAAGGTTAGACAAGCTGTACTACTACCGATACTACTACCACTGCTGCTATTACTACTACTTATAATACTACGTTTACCGATACGATTATTAATGATACTACTACCAGACTACATTCTGTGCGGGGCAGCGGGTTCTGCAGGTTCTTACCATAAACCTTTTGATGGTGTTAGTAAGTGATTGTGTCGCTCTGCAGCCTAAAGCACATCAGTTTATCGTGAAGACCTTCAACACCCCCACAAAGTGTAACCAGTGCACCTCCCTGATGGTGGGAATCATTCGGCAGGGTTGTACGTGTGAAGGTAAGAATATCAAAAGCTTTTTATCTTCTGCTCAAACTCATGAGGAAAAAAAAGCAGTCATGAAACTGGAAAATGACGTTTAAGTGTTGAAAACTGACAGCCTGACTTCCTGTGTCTCTTTGTGTCAGTGTGTCATTTCTCCTGCCACGTGACCTGCGCAGACAAAGCTCCAGCTGTGTGTCCAGTCCCCCAGGACCAGACCAAGGGCCCGCTGGGCATCGACCCTCAGAGGGGGATCGGTACTGCGTATGAGGGCCATGTCAGGGTGAGTGCCATCTGTACTGGTTGTCTGTGGATGCTGATGGTGGACCTGGTGAAGTGAGTGGGGGTTTTGATGATGCATACTTGGTGCGGGTGTTTTGTTGTTACAGTGAGTGTTTGTGTTTGGTGCAGGTACCCAAACCAACAGGGGTGAAGAAGGGTTGGCAGAGGGCGATGGCGGTGGTCTGTGACTTCAAACTCTTCCTTTATGAACTGGGAGAAGGGAAAGCAACACAACCCAGTGTCATTGTTAGCCAGGTCATAGATATGAGGTAAAGGAGCTCCTCACCACTGAGTTTCCATTGTTGACGAACAAGATGACGAACAGGGCAGATTAACATTAAGCTGGTTAACATCATTATTATAATATTTGGGACAAATTGGATCTCGTATTGGTATCAGGCTCCGATGTCGTCTTCATCATGAGTCTTCATCATTCGGAGAATATTGTTGAATGATCTTCGCTCGCTTCTCCGATTCATTGGTCTTTGTGTAATGCTGGAAAAGTTAGCGA